>APFE030998139.1:0-16391 GCA_000404065.3 Pinus taeda | reverse complement strand
GGTACCCAACTAGAAAACCCTTAATCCTAACAAACTACCTGAATTCATAAGACTCGAAATATGGTTGAAGCAACGCTTTCTGGAACAAAGGTTCCAACCAATAATGGCTCAGTTTCCAACCTGGAAATGAAGAAAATAATCAATTGGTAACCTGAGATTCTGTTATCACAAGTAATGTTCACAACAAACATGGACCTCACTTGTCAATACAAGAAAACAATCTCCAAGTGAGAAGGTTGAAAACCTAGGTACAATGAAAATAGGGATATAAGAAAAAAGTTTGATTAGCCGAAGAAACGTGCCCTAATATGAGAACTTATCAATAACCCAAGGAAACACAGTCAGGATTTTACTGGTGAAAGAAGGATGTTTACCCGAGATGCATATTCCCAGGAATTTGTGGTCATTGGACTTGCAGATCTAATTCCTCAATGACCTCCTTTGCATCTAGACTGCCAATCCTAGGGTTGTAAGAAGGATTTTCGATTAGGTTGTTGAGTTCAAGATCTGTAGTGACAAGTGTAGGGTTGAGAATGATTCTTGAGAGTTCGATGCCATCCTCAGTGAACCAATGTTGATGTAACCCCATCTAGGTTGGTGTATAGTCACTAGGCGAGTTAACGAAAGTGGGTCATAACATAAGGCTCATTTAGTTTTCACCAAGTTACAAGTCTCAGCTCTCATCATACCTTAGTTAATGTAATGAATATCGCATGCACATAATTAAAATTAATGTAATGAGTATCTAATACAACCTTATGCTTTAATATCAATTAATCTTGTATACATTTATATTTTTTTTTGTAATGTTTGTTATATGGAGATGTCAGAATTAAAATAAAATAAAAACCATAAAATTAATAATTATATTTATAATTATGTTTATAATTAAATTTCAAATCATCCTAAATCCATGTTAACTCTGATATACCAAGCCTAGAGAGGGATCAAATCTCTTGAGATGCAAATCTCTTTTAGAGTGCAAATAAAATTGATCCCTCTCGAGACTTGGAAGATCTAGGTTTAAGATGGATAGACTAGTTTAAATCTTATAGGACAACTACTGTGTTAACACTAATTTATAGATAGTGGAACCTTGTAACCATATAGAATCAAATCGAAGTGATAATTATCATTAATGAATGGGAGTTCTCAACTCATAATATTACAAGAAAGTCATGGTGAATTTAGTAATATTCATTTCCTCCTTAAACATGATATTTTGTTAATAGGACCACCACCTACTCCTTAAATGTATGATTAAAAACAAAGTATGTCAGGTGTGTATATCACATACAGGTGGAGATAAAATGCTCGGATACAAATCACATATTAGAACCTTTAATGGTAGGTAGGTTAATTTCTCCCAAACCTTCAATATTGCTTGTTGGGGCCATACCACTTTTAGCAATGCAACTCTTACCAATTGGTGTTGAGATTTTTTGCAAAGTTACAAAACCACATTAAAAAATTTATGATACAACTTATGGGCTATTACAACTTATTAACGTGTTGTAGCCACATGATATCCAATGGAATCCACCATGTTATACCATAAACCAGCCCCAGCTACCACACCTTAATGTTTTCCACCATGGCCCCATCATTGATCTGCCATCTTGGCATATCAACATTACCGTCACCATATCATCACACACATGGAATCCACATCATTGTATGGATAATCCTAATTTTCCAATATTTCTTAAAATTCTTGCTTTCAAGAAACTATTCCAACCAAAAAGGTGCCCTTGACTTACCCTTTGCATGAAATTTCACTCATTTGATGACCCATATGACTCAGGAACTACAACCTTGCTCTAATACAGTCTTTCGCATACCCATGATGCATAGAGAGCCAAAAAAAAATATTGAAAATAACTAATAACTAGTAAGAAATAACTATGATGTATAGAGAACACGTAAATAATGAAAATAACCAATAGTAATTAGTAATAAATAACCATGATTCATAGAAAGCAAGAAAAAAATGAACTCAAACTAATATTCACTTGTGAAAGGATATGTTCTAAAGAATAATGTGAGAACTAGGTAACAATGGGCAATGATCATGGCCACACAATGAAGGACTATTCTCTGAAAATTTGTGACACACATAGCCTTGATTCATCATCACACTACATGTAAACAAATAACCAAGATAAATACCTTAGCATTACATGATTATTAAGGCAAAATTCATTAGACTTCATCGTTCAAGAAAATAAAGGTTAAAATTATGAGCTTCAATATTAGACACAATTAATGCTTTCCATGTTTAGATTTATTTTTTCTTTGATATAAAGAATTTAAGAGTAAAGTTTTTATTTTGTTTTTTTTTTTATAAATAACTAGAAGAATTAGCAACTAAGTCTAATTCCTACTTTGGTGGCACAATATCAATTCCAACCACTACCACTATAACCACTAGGTCTTCTCCTTAACAACCTACTTGTTATTTGTTAACATGTTTAATATACAGTTTTGCTTAGCATTGGGGTCTCTTCATATCTGAACATTTCAAGTCAAGTTCAAAAGTTGTGCAAAATGAATTTCCATGACTTCATCTTCAGGTGTCATGAAACAAGTAATTGAAAGAGATCTGAAAAATAAGTCCATTAATTTGTTTTCCCCTACCATGAACAAATTTGTTCAAAAGTAGGTGAAAAGTATTTATTGTTTGGCTAGAATCCAATAATAAATTTTATCGTGAGATTGTAATTTTAGTTATTTAATATATATTTTTGAATGCATAAATAGATTCAATGTTGTCAATGTGAAGACACATGAATTGTATAGATTATAGAGCTCTACTTACAATTCCAAGAAATTAGTGGAAAATAATTGAAAACATTAAATGGTTAGACTATGTTAAGAATAAAAGCCTGTTAATTTATTTTTCCATGTTATGAAAAAATTCACATAAATGAGGTGGAAATAAAAAATACCATTACTTTATCTTTAGGTTCCATGAAACACTCATTCAAAAAGAGGTGAAAAATAGAAGTCCATTAATTTGTTGAAAATATTTCTTCCAAAGTAGGTGGAAGTAATTTTTATTGGAATCAATAAATTTGATAGTGAGATTGATTTAAAATGTAATTTTGAATGCATAAATAGATTTAACCCTGTGAATAGGGAACTTGAATTGTGTAGATTATGAAGCTCAAACTTACCATTTTAAGAAATTCATGCCTAATTTCGAGGAAAGTTTACTGCAAAATATGCTAAGAATAAAAAGAAACAAAAAGCATCCAATGGTATACTATGCTAAGAAAAAAAACCCATTAAATTTTTACATGTCATGAAATATTTATTTAAAGAAGGTGGAAAATAAAAATTTCATTACTTCATTTTTAGGTGTCATGACACCATTCATTTAAAAAGAAATGAAAATGTAACAACTAAATAAGAAACTTATGAAATATATAGAAAAAAAAAATAATAAAAAAAAAATTACCTATACACATATCCGACCTTGGATAAAGGACCTGCCATAGATTATGGAAGTATTAAATGTATTTAAGATATAAGTCCACAGAACCAGACAAAACTTATATGTAATCCGTGTGATATTACAATACACAGATAACGAAATTGGCATGGAGATATTTTTTTCTTTTGGTTTAGTGTGCACATGGTCCCTCCCCAAACTTTACCGAGTTGGCTCTTATACATGGAAACACACAGCAAGAGGATAGACCAGGAGGCTGCATGTGCCTACCAACAAGTTCTACTAGCTTGCGACAATTGTCCTACTTTGTGCCCGTTGATCTTGGTCAGATGATTCGACGGTGGAGGGGGTTTAGGGTTTAATCACCTAACCAACTTTTCACGCCAACAACTAGTAGACTCATTATTGTTGTCATTTTGAGGTTTCTTGCTGCTCTGCGATGGTTTGGACTGTTGAGGGCTTTTGTTCAAGTATTGAGCTTTCTGTTGTTTGAGATGATAGTGACGGTTAGACATGTGGTGGCAGGTATCCCTGACGAACTAATAAAACATGGTTTCATTTGTCTACATAATATGAATTCAGCGTCTGCTTGGGGTTTCTATCTGGTACCAAGTTTAATGGCTTGCCTCCACTGCACAGGGATGGTTTGAGGAGCTTCTAATATAGCAGGGAACACTCTATTCCAAAGGCCATTTTCGAAAGGTAAGTCCCTCATCAACGTAACCCTAAATTTTGCAAATCTTTGTCTTCTTTTTGTTAAAAGGTTTTAGATTTTAAACCATGTCTTTCTTTTCTTAATTAAGATAGCACATTGTTACACAGGTAGGCTATTCAAAGAGGAAACCCTTCCAACTCAGGCAAAATCTCCTCCTTTGGCGTCATTCTGTTAGCATATGACGTAGAATCAAATGCATACTCACTTCATTGCTTCTGGCTTGTGTAACAGGTACTCATACATAATTTCTCATATAGCTATTTGAAAAAGACCACGACCCTTAAAGTCTTAAGAGCTTATGGCATCCATGTTTATTTATAGGTTGGATTTCTTACTTCTGGTTCATGAACTTAAGTTATAAACATGTTTACTTATCCAAAAATAGAGGCTGAGTCATAGATATTTATCAATATACAGGAATAGGTCGAGTACTGTGCATTGCACCTACAGTTTTGTGAATGCTCCATATTTAATCCATTGAGGGTTTTTGGGGTTTCTTCTTTGTTGTAGTGTTTTAAGCTATTTATACACATGATAGTTATTTTTTTAAGTTCTAGTCATGTCAACACGCTCCGGCTATCGAGAACATTTCGAAATGTAGCTCTATGCTTTTAATTTGCTAATGTGAGACTTATTTAATCTATTCCATTTAACATATTGTTTAAAAGGTCTATCATATTATTTTTAAAAGGCACTGTAGTAATTTATTGCTGAATTGAATGATGGGCCGAGCATACCTTTGTTTTTCCTTGCTCAGGGTTTTGGTTGTTTCGTCTGATTTCTCCATAACAATCCTGTTTAAGATTAAATATTTCTATTTTACTACTGTAATAACATGCAGTTTAATATTTAGTTCATTTCTACATAAGTTCAATGTTCGATAACATGGTTTATGTGTGTGTGTGTGTGTGTGTGTGTGTGTGTGTGACTATTGGTTTAATGTTAGAGATAAATTCTTTTGAAACTGGTGGTGTTTCCTATCGTCCATTCTACAAAGCTCTTGTAATATCTCATACAGAATATTTCGTTGTTTTATTATAATAAACTACTCTTCATACTTGAGAGAATTTGATTGTTTAACTATTGAATGAACATATTTTTCCATAATTTGCTAGCATTAATTGTTATTTTGATGTTTTGCGATAATGAATTGTCTATGATTTCATTTGTGAAACTGGTATTTCCTATTTTCTGTGATAATGCACTTTCAAGGAATTACATTCCTGAGTTTACTCTATTAACATCAATTCAAATTGATAAATTCTACTTTATCATTAGATTGATTTCCACAGTCCAGTATTAATTTATAATGAAACTTTCTATCATACTTATATGTTCAATGCTAGTAACTTGTAAGATCCAAACACTTCTGGAAAGTCTCTCCTCCCAGCCACGAGCCTAGAAATTACGACCAGACCCTCCACACGCACTTTCTCTTGTTCATAGTTAAATTAATTCTAGCCATAATCAAGTACCTTGAGCCTTCGGACTCTTGTCCTGCCTCAAGTCGAATACTTTCACTGACTGTTCTTGAGAGTTTTCTCACTGGTTTATTCCACCCAGCTCGAGGATAGTTCTCCTGGATCTTTTTCCCCCATCTAAATCTCACTTTAGGGCAGATTGGTAACTGTCTTTGTAACTATTTCTTTTAATTAATGTAAACAATTTCTATTTTTGTTAAAGTATTTGGATTCCTAATTACCAATAATTTAGGTAACCAAATATATGTTTCTTGGCCTTCCAGCCTCAGGCATTTATTATTTAACATCATGAGGTAGTAAAACTAAAGTAATAAATGGTAAAGATCAACTTAGTAAACACAGTACTTTTTAGGCATCTTGGGGTGTTACATCTCCCCCCCATATGACGAACACTGTCCCCGGTGTTCTTTCTGCTTTCAAAAAACAACACCGGATAAGTTTTCCACATAAATTCCTCCTCCTAGGTGGCCTCATCTGAGCCAAAGTGCTTCCGCCGCACTTTAACCTCGCTGATGGCTCGCTTCCGCAAGGTGGTTTCTCTCTGATTGAGAATACGAAGAGGTTATGCCAGAAACTCTCATTCCGGTTCGACCTAAACAAAAGAAACAATTCATAGTCACAACCTTTTTCAGAACAATCAATTCAAAAGTCATATATTCCACTTAACCGATTACCTAAATATTTTCCTAGTTAATGATATCCTGAGGATTATACACATATTTTTTAAACCAGGACACATGGAACACATTTTGGACCCGAATGTGGCTTGGTAATGCAATCTTGTAGGCCGTCGGCCCAATCTATTGCAAAATTTGGAATGGTCCACAGTACCAGGGTGCTCACTTGACACAACCCTGCCATTGTAAGGAAAATTTTCAAGGCTTTACCCTTAAATATACGTGATCTGCCAGCTGAAATTCCCTGAATTTCCTCTTTTTGTTTGCATACACTTTCTATCTATCTTGAGCAGCGATTAGATTTTGTTGAACCTTTTTAATAGTCTCCATTTCTGCTAGTATGTCAGGTCCCAATGCTAGCTTATTAACTAGATTATTCCAATTTATGAGCACCCTGCACTTCCTTCCATACAACACCTCAAAGGGGCTCATGGGCAGTGATTCATGATGCCCATTATTATATGAAATTCCACCAAGTGGAGATAATATTCCCACTTTTGTGGCTGTTGCATCACAAACATGTGTAGCATGTCCTCCAGCACTTAATTTACCCATTCGGTCTGATCATCCATTTCAGGATGGTAGGCTGTACTAAATTGGATTTGAGTACCCAATCCTTAAAAGAGAGTTTTCCATAATGTGGATGTAAATTTTACATCCCTATCGGAACTCACCACCCTGGGTATTCCGTGTAGATGAAAAATTTCCTTCATAAATATGTCTGTGATTTCCACAGTTTTGTAGGTGGACTTCACAAGTATGAAGTGAATAGTTTTACTTAATTTGTCTACTACCACCATAATTGAGTCGTGCCACTTCCTAGTGTGAGGTAACCCGGTGATGAAGTCTAGCGATATGGTCTCCCATTTCCATTGTAGAATGGGCAAAGGTTGCAACAAACTTGTGGCGTGTTGGTGTTTTTCCTTCACCAGTTGACACTCCAAACATTTGGAAAAGTACTCTATAACATCTTTCCTTAACCCAGGCCTAAAATACCCTTTCTTGATGGCTGAAAACAATTTCTAGTATCTTGGGTGGCCAGCACATGGTTTCTGGTGAAACTCATCCAATATCAATTCTTTAACAGGGTTTTGGTTAGGAACATAAATTCTTTCTTTCAAGGTGAGGATGTTGTCGAAATTTATTTTAAAATCTACTATTTCCTTTTTCAACAAAGCTTCCTTTGTCTGTTGCCAAATAAAAGTGTACTCTAGATCCTTAATAGATGCTTCCCTTATGATCTCATGAATGTTTGAGCGTACTTGACTGATTTGGACCTCGTAAATACAATGCACTTTTTTTCTCACTCTGTCAGCCACTCAATTTTCCTCTCCTTTGAGATGTTTCATTTCAAGTCGAATTCACTTAAAAATGTTGTTCATCTGGCCTATCGAGCATGTAAGCTGGACTAGTTGAAGAAATTTGTAAGGCTATTATGATGTGTTAACAGTAAAAATTTCTTTCCCAACAGGTGGTGTCACCACATTTTAAGTGCATGCACTATTGCTGTCAATTCAAGGTCATAAGCAAAATATCGTTGTTCATACTCCTTTAAATTCCATGATTCATAAGCAATCACCTTTCCTTCTTGTGTGAGCACTCTGCCAACACCTTATTTACTAGCATCCATGCAAACCATGAAAGACTTTTTTGGATCTGCTACCTTTAACACATGTGCAGTGATAAGCAGGTGTTTTAGTCATTCAAAACTTTGCTGGCACTCTACTGTCCATTGGAAAGTGCGCCCCTTTTTTTATACGGAGGTCATTAGAAAGGTGATTTTTGAAAATCCCTCAATGAACTGACAGTAATACCTGGCCAAATCCACGAATGATCTGATATCAGCGACAGTCTTTGGAGCTGTCCATTCCATAATGGTTTCTATCTTCTCTAGGTCCACCACTATTCCATCTGCTGATATAACGTGACCCAAGTATTGAATATGATATTTGAAATAGTCACACTTGCTAAATTTAGCATATAACTAATTTTCCCACAAATTTTTCAACACTATCCTCAAATGTTCTTTATGCTCCTCCTGATTCTTAGAGTATATTAGAATGTCATCAATGAAAATAAATACAAATTTATCAAGGTAGGGCTGGAAAATACCATGCATCAGACTCATAAAGGTGGCTGGGGCATTTGTGAGGCCAAACGGAAACACCAAAAAACTCATAATGACCATAACAAGTATAGAATGCAGTTTTGTAAATGTCCTTCTCCTTTATCCTTATTGTATGATAGCTAGATCTTAAGTCGATTTTCAAGAATACTTTGGCTCCTTGCAGTTGATCAAATATATCATCAATACATGGTAAAGGATATTTATTATTGATGGTTAGTTTGTTTAATTGGCAATAATTGATGCATAATCTCAGGGTCCCATCCTTTTTCTGTACAAACAGTACGGGAGCTCCCCAAGGGGACACACTGGGGCGTATGTACTTTTTGTCTAGAAACTCCTAGAACTCCATTTTGAGTTCAGTTAACTCAAGTATGCTCATGCGATAAGGGGCACTGGATATAAGGGTTGCGCTTTGAATTAGTTCGATGGTGCAATTGATATCACGCTTTTGTGGTAAACTTGGAATGGACTCAGGAAATACATCAACAAATTCCTGAATTATGGGAATATTTTCCGAGGTCATTTTATTTTTGGTGTTTGTAAATCCCACTTGAACAGCATAAATTTGACAGCCCTTTTTGATACATTTCCCTAGTCGACTAGCAGTGATAGGACGCAACTTGGTACTAGTTTTCATTCCTTGGAGCTGCTTCCTTTGGGCTGATTCAGTGATAAAATTGACATTTTTCTGTTTTTCAATCCACAAGGGACCAACATTTTTCCAACCAATCCATCCTGATTAGAGTGTCATAAGAACCCAAAGGAAGTATATTAAGGCCAACATAAATGGGTTGCCCTGAAATTGTTATGGGACAACGTTATGTTTTTGCAATTACCCTTCTTTTTGTTTCGATGGCTAATTGAACTAGCCATGGTTTTAGAAACTTATTGCTCTGTAGTTGACACTTTTCTACCACCTTAGGACTAACATAGCTTCATCTAGCACCTGGATCAAACACCATAGAGACAAGTTTCTTAGCAATCATACCTTCACGTTCAATCATGGTGGGCTGATATTCTGCGTGAGGATCATCCAAAGTAGCATTAATTCTACGCATGCTCCTTGCTACTTCTCCAACCATGGATGCTTCTTGCATATTTGATAGTTGTTTTGTTCTTTCGTTATGCAGACAATTTTGGTAATAGTCATTTTCTCCACATCCCTAACATTGTAGCGATGGTTTTGATTACCGGTCATTGAAAGATTTAGTAACTCCTTCCAAATGTCTATTTTCAGAATATGCAGCTTTGGACTGATTCCTTGCTGGAAATTTGCTAAGAGATTTTTGCTGTATATTTCAGCCACTAGCAAATTTTAGGTCTCTATTTGGATCAGGCTTCTGCCCTTCCTGTTCAACCCTCCTTTAGGTCCTTCATTCTTCTGTTTCATTTGCTGGTAGAAGATGCGGGCTTTCCACACTTCATCATCCATTGTCTTGGGGTAGTCAAACTCTAGTTTCTCCTTCATAAATTTGTGTAAGCTACTGATGAAGCGCTAAATTTTTACCTTTTCCTCTTGCATGTAAGGCACATAACGTAGCAAGGAGGTGAATCGTGTCACATATTCATCCATGGTTAAGGTTCCCAATCTTAACTCGTGAAATTCTTTTGCCTTTTCGTCGTAATAATGTTTAGTTAAATACTTGTCTTTGAAATTCTTTTGGAATTAGTTCCATGTAACCTGCTCTTCATCGATTCTCCTTATTGTTTTGATTTCTTCCCACCATAGGGTGGCCTTACCCCTTAACTGATAAACTACCAATCGTGCCTTTAGTTTATCTGTGTACTGATAAATATGAAAATATTTTCCCATATCAATTAGCCAAGCTTTAGCTGCTTCTTCTGATTCCCCTTCAAAGAGTGATGGCTTAATCTTTTTAAATTCTCCTTGCAATTCATTTTTTTGTCTTTTGGTTTTGCGTTGGTCGGATACATTGTCTGAGCGTCTTTCTTCATCTTCCCCATGTTTTTCAGTTGACTCAGCATTTTCCTCTCCATGCTAAGCCGTTGGGGTATTCTCTCGGTCCTCAACACTGTGATTTGGATGTCGTTGATTATGTCGATTACACAGACTTCTGAGAATTCTCTCCTATTCTAAGCGCAGTCATTCATTGTCTGTTCTTAAATTCGTCATTTCAGCACGCAACTCCTGAACATTTTCGAGTAACACCACATTATATTGAAGGGATTCCTTGCCTAGTTGTATCCAAATGTCAGGATTAGCATTCACATACATTGTTTCAGGTAGGTTGGGTGGTCCTGGGTTCCTCTGCATTCTCACCCTTTTCTTTTATTGATGCGGTCTCTGTGTTCACATAAACATTTATTTAGTTAGTTATTTTTTTTTTTTTAAAGAACACAATCATTTCCAATATATATATATTCCCAAAGAGTCTTAGTGTACGAACCTGGTCTCTGATACCATTTGTAACAACTAAATAAGAAACTTATGAAATATATAGGAAAAAAATTACATATACACATATCCGACCTTGGATAAAGGACCTTTCATAGCTTACGAAAGTATTAAATGTATCTAAGGTTTAAGTCCATGGAACCAGATAAAACTTATATGTAATTCGTGTGATATTACAATACACAGTTAACCAAATTGGCATGGAGATTTTGTTTTTTTGGTTTAATGTGCACATGGTCCCTACTTAGACTTTACCGAGCTCGCTCTTGTATGCAGAAACACGTGGCAAGAGGATAGATCAGGAGATTGCATGTGTCTGCCAACAAGTTCCACTAACTTGCGACAATTGTCGTGCTT
Organism: Pinus taeda; assembly: GCA_000404065.3. NCBI lineage: Eukaryota > Viridiplantae > Streptophyta > Pinopsida > Pinales > Pinaceae > Pinus > Pinus taeda. Next base: position 5,163 of record APFE030998139.1, on the reverse strand, counting down.
TGTGCCCGTTGATCTTGGCCAGACAATATGACGACGGAGGGGGTTTAGGGTTTAATCCCATAACCAAATTTTCATGCCCGACAACTGGTAGACTCATTGTTGTTGTTGTTTCGAGTTTTCTTGCTACTATGCGATGGTTTGGACTGATGAGGGCTTTTGTTTGACTATTGAGCTTTTTGTGGTTTGAGATGGTAGTGACGATTAGCCCTGCGGTGGCAAGTATCCTCGATGACCTGATAAAACATGGTTTCATTTGTCCGCATAGTATGAATTTAGCGTCTACTTGGGGTTTCTATTTGGTACCAAGTTTAATGGTTCACCTCTACTGCAGAGGGATGGTTCAAAGGGCTTCTGATATAGCGGGGAACACTAAGTTCCAAGGGCCATTTCCTAAAGGTAAATCCCTCATCAGCGTAACCCCAAATTTTGAAAATCTTTGTCTTCTTTTTGCTAAAAGTTTTTAGATTTTAATTTGTTTCTTTCTTTTCTTAATTAAGATTGCTCATTGTTACATAGGTGGGCTATTCAAAGAGGAGCCCCTCCCAACTAAGGTAAAAGCTCTTCGTTTGGCGTCGTTCTGTTAGCATATGCGGTAGAATCGAACATATACTCACTTCATTGCATTTGGCTTCTGTAAGAGGTACTCATACATAATTTCTCAGATAGTTATTTGAATAAGACCACTACCCTTAAAGGCTTAAGAGCTTACGACGTCCATGTTTATTTATAGGTTGGATATTTTACTTGTGGTGCATGAACTTAAGTTATGAACATGTTTACTTATCTGGAAATAAAGGTAGAGTCATAAATATTTATCAATATACAGGAATAGGTTGAGTACTATGCATGTCACCTACAGTCTTGTGAATGCTCGAGATTTAATCGACTGAGGGTTTTTGGGGTTTCTTCTTTGTTGTAGTGTTTTAAGCTATTTATACACAAGATAGTTCTTTTTTTAAGTTATGGTCATGTCAAAACGCTTCGACTATCGATAACATTTCGAAATGTAGCTCTCTGCTTTTAATTTGCTATTGTGAAACTTATTTAGTCTATTCCATTTGGCATATTGTTTAAAAGATCTGTCATATTGTTTTTAAAAGGCAGTGTAGTAATTTCTTGCTGAATTGAATGTTGTGCTAAGAATAACTCTTTTTCCTTGCTCAAGGTATTGGTTGTTTCGTTCAATCTCTCTAGAACGATCCTGTTTAAGATTAAATATTTCTATTTTACTACTGTAATAGCATGCACTTTAATATTTAGTTCATTTCTACAGAAGTTCAATGTTTGATAACATGGTTTATATATATATGACTGTTGGTTTAATGTTAGAGATAAATTCTGTTGAAACCGATGGTGTTTCCTACCGACCATTCTACAAAACTCTTGTATATCTCATACATAATATTTCGATGTTGTATTATAATAAACTACCCTTCATATTCAAGTGCATTTGACTATTTAACTATTGAATGAACATATTTTTCCATACTTTGCTAGCATTAATTGTTATTTTGATGTTTTTCCATAATGAATTGTTTACGATCTCATTTGCGAAACTAGTAATTCCTATTTTCTGTAATAATGGACTTTCAAGGAATTACTTTCCTCAGATTGCTCTGTTAACATCATTTCAAATTGACAAAATTGCTCTGTTAACATCATTTCAAATTGACAAATTCTACTTTATCATTAGATTGATTTCCACAGTCCAATATTAATTTATAATGAAACTTTCTATCATACTTATCTGTTCAATGCTAGTAACCTTAGTATCCAAACACTTCTAGAATGTCTCTCCTCCCAACCACAAACCTGACAATTACGACCAGACCCTCCCCCGAGCACTTTCTCTTGTTCACACTTAAATTAATTCCAGCCATAGTCAAGAACCTTGGGCCTCTGGACTCGTGTCCCGCCTCAAGTTGAAGTTGAGTACTTTCACTGACTTTTCTTGAGAGTTTTCCCACTGGTTTATTCCTCCCAGTTCTAGGATAGTTCTCCTGGACCTTTTTTTCCCATCTAAATCTCCCTTCAAGGCAGATGGGTAATTGTCTTTGTAATTGTTTCTCTTAATTAATGCAAACACTTTCTATTTTGGTTAAAGTATCTAGATTCCTTATTACCAATAATTTAGGTAACCAAATATATGTTTCTTGGCCTTCGAGCCTTGTTGTAACTGTTTCTTTTAATTAATGTAAACAATTTCTATTTTTGTTAAAGTATCTGGATTCCTAATTACCAATAATTTAGGTAACCATATATATCTTTCTTGGCCTTCGAGCCTCAATCATTTATCATTCAACAACATAAGGTAGTAAAACTAAATTAATAAATCTTAAAAATCAACTTAGTAACCACAATAATTTTTAGGCATCTTGGGGTGTTACAGAAAAATAAAAGCTCATTAATTTTTTTTTACCTACAATGAAAAGATATATTAAAAAATATGTGAAAAATATTTTGTTGGGTGCAATTCAACAATAAATTTTGGAGTGATCTGCCGTAGAGGCACTGTTTGAATCGTGTTTTTGATGAAGGAAATAGATTCAGCACCATCAAAAACTTCTAGGACACCTAAAATTTTGAAATTTAACAACTATAACTTGGATTTGCAAAAAACCCTCGCTGGATTTTCTTTAAATATTTCCATAACTTTCCGGGCAACTCCTCTGTCTGGTTAAACTACCGCATAAATTTTATTGTAAGATTGCAAATTTATTTACTTAAAATGTTTTTTTTTAATACATAAATAATTAAAAAAATATATTTAAAAAAAATAAATAATTATACATTAATTTATTTTTATATATAATAAAAAATTCTTGTGAAAGATAAAATTTCACCATTTATTTTTAACTTTCTTTATTCTTTCTCTTGAAAAAAATAGGGTATAAAGTAAAAGCTCATTAATTCACGATTATATAAAAGATATATGATTCATACATAGAAAAAAAACAAGTGTGCCCTAAAGATATGGTTAACCGAAAAAATTAATTAAATAAAACAAAGTACCCGTTTTCATATTAATTTTTTAATATAAAATAATCGGGAGCAAATTTTTAAAATAATAAAATGTAAATTTATTTTGTACATGAAGCTCAAGCAATGACCCTGGTTAGAGACCATGGGGCTCATCAATCTGTTTTCCCCTTTCATCTCCCATAAAGTAACATTAATACAATAAATGCTCGGGTATCGGATTCAATAGGAAATGACACGTGTGCCCTAAAGAGACAAGGTCAAAATTAAAATGAACCACGTAGGCACGGGGTTGTTACACCATTATTCACCTTAATTTTTTCATTTAAAATGACAAGAGGCGGACTTTAAAAATTATAAAATGTTAAATAAAGCCATGGCACAAAGTGAATTTATATATCTTGGACGTGAAGCACAAGTAACGTCTCATGGCTCGTGATAGTGGTCTTCCTTATTGTAGGCATTTTGAAAGTGGCCATTGACTCGGTGTTGGGCATCACTCTCTTTCTCTCGAAGAGGCCTGTGAACATTTCTCTCTGAGTAATAAAATCATTGCTATTCTGTGTTCTGGGTATATTTTCTTCACTTATTTTGTGTTCTGGGTATTTTTTCTCGCATATTCTCTATTCCGTATTACTTTGCAGGTAAAGAAGCATAACAATTGGTATCAGAGCACTTTCCAGGGCTCGGTGGGATCTCCAAATTTTAGCCAATTTTTTTTTTTGGCTAGAGATGTGTTTCGGCGTCTTTAAACCACGGGATCTGTCGTTAAGCGCATAAACCTGCGGATTTGGGGAGGCATGCACGCAGGAAATACAAGAGGTGGTCACGTCTGTTGGACTCCCTTGTAACCCCTGTGGGTACCCCTTCGAGTAGTAGCACATTAGAAAGAACCGCGCACGGACTGTCTTCCACGTACCCTCTGGGTATATAGGAAGCCCCATAGCTACCTTGAAGCCTCGCCATAGATAAACTTTCGGCCGTCTTGTGGCTATAGTACACTGAGAACAACACTCGAAGAGATTACTCGCCCGTACGCTAGGGTAGTCGGGTTGTACGGCTAAGGGTACGGTTGATCCTCCTTAGTTAGAGCCATGAAACATTGGGTCGAGTACTACTATCAGACCCTTATGTATATTACGATCTGTAGCACCTGACACTCCTCAAGACCATAGTTCCCTTTCTATCGGGGGATCGCACATCATCTATTCCAGATCAGCGAGTGCAGCAGTAGCAGACATCAATCCCGCAGCTCTATCCGATCGGCAGCAGCAGTGATCCACGATCCAGATCTCTCAAATCCACCAGATCGGAGTAGTTGTGAAGGGTTCTTGTGCCTGGCTATAATTTTCGCAGGACTTTTGGCGGCAGTGACATTTTGAGGATTTGACAACTGCAGTATTGATCAAGAAGGAGTAAAACTCCGTTAGGACAACGAGCTGAGTACGGTGGTACCATTCACTTTCTGCACAATTTTTTTTTTTTTGCGGTCCCAATTTTTCAGCAAGTTGGTGTATGGTAGCAACTACAGCTCAAGCAATGGCCAATGAAAGACTAGACAAACTTGAAACAAATATGAACGAGCTCAAAAATACGATTGACGACCTATCTAACATGGTACGGCAAGCCTTCGCTAAGGGCAAGGAGCCAGCTCTCAAGGACCACTATAATGACCATGAGGGTGAGTCTAGCCACTCTCCTCATGCATGGCGCACCCATCCACCACCCAACAGAGATCTCCCACTCAATCAGCGACCTCCCAAGTTGGATATGTAGAAATTTGACGGTTCTAACCCGTCCACATGGCTAGCACAAATGGAACAGTATTTCGAATTAAATCGTCTGCAAGATGATTGGACTAAGATTAGAGTGGCGACCATGTACTTGGACAGTCAATGATGGCAATGGGCGTTATGGCATCAGCGTCGCAATGCACCTTTTTCGAGTTGGGTCCAATTTACCAAAGCTCTTCGAGATCGCTTTGAATAGGGAGACTCCTTTTTGGGTAGTCTCACTAAGCTCCGACAGAGGGGTACAGTGGATGAATATATCACCGCTTTTGAAGCCTTAGCCTTCCGCACTCAGCATCTCTCCAATGAGTTCTACATGGAATGTTTTATCAGTGGTCTTAAAGAAGCCATCAAAGCTCAAGTTCTACTCCACCACCCTCCCACATGGTCGGAA
>APFE030998134.1:0-10687 GCA_000404065.3 Pinus taeda | reverse complement strand
ATATGTTGAAGTCCAAGAATGGTCATTGGTATCAAAAGTTATTAACTATCAATGTTAGGGTCTTCAAGTCCTCAGTAGGATGAATTTCAGACCCTCAATTTCAAAAGGATAGTCATTTCAAAACCTCGGAGCTTTAGGAGAATGAAATATCAGAGGCAAAATTTTGGCAGGTTGGAGTAGGTTGGAACCTTGCAAGGAAAAAACATTGAGCTGAATATCAGAGCCAATTTTTGGTAGGTTGGGCATGTCGAAACCTCAGCAATATAGGACACATGGAAGCATTTTGGAACCTCGAATCCTTGGAATCTTGACAGTTTGTTTTTAAAAAAATGGGACTCAAAGTGAAATGAGAGAAGAATAAACTCAGAGGTTTGAAACTTCGTGTTTTTGGAACCTCGTAAGTTCTTATGAATTCGATTCTTTAAAATCATTGAGGATGCGGAGAATAAGAATTACAAAGGAAATTTTTGTAAAACCAAAGGCTCAAGGGACCCTTTCTATCTCCTCAAGATAGGACACATAGCAAAAATTGATTAGTCCTTAGAAGTTGATGAGAAAGATGACCTTAGCATGATGTGGTAGTACTATGGACACATGGTAGTCATATTCATAAAAATTGGGTGGCCTAATAGGGAAAATCTTGGTGACACGTGTCACTACTAGGGAGGGTCCTCGTGGAGTTGATGACATCAACATGGGATCATCTCAAAGGTCATAACTTTAGAGGTTGGAGTTTTCTTAACTCCCTCATAATTTCATTAGATGAAAAGGTTCTAAACCAGGGGCTCTGATGTCATGTTGGAACATAGTTGTGGAGTTCAAAGAATTGAGGGCGCCGAGCATGTCTAGCATGCAAGTGTTATGAAGTACTTCGAAGGCCGAAATTTCAGAACTCCTCTAAAATTGAAAAATGAGGGAAGTCCCAATACATGGAGCTTTGATGTGGTGGCACTTGGTTATGGGAGACCCAAAGGATTAAGGTTGTAGAGTCGGGTTAACACCTAGGTGCTATGAAGAATTTTGGAGCTCAAAATTTCGTAATTCTTGTGCAAATTATTTATGAAAAAGTTCCAATGAAAGGGAATCTGATGTATGTTGGCATCTAGACGTAGAAACCCAAAAGAAACAAGGGCAAGAGTAGTCAAAAAAGGAAGATAGACCCTCGACAGGATCTGAATGCCTTAGCACCTTAGCGCCAAGTCGCTAGTCACAGTGCCTAGTCCCATGGAGGAAAAACATGAAAGGGCCAAGTGAAAGGAGATTAGAACCTCGCAACCTTGTAACATCACTTGAATAAAAGTTACAATATATGAGAGCTTCGATATTGATGTATAGAGGTATATGAAGGCATATTAGGATGAACGGGTCGACACCTAAGTAAATGCCTACAAAAGGTTGAGGTCATAGGAGTAATGGAAGATGTAGAAATTGTTGAGTCAAGATAGAGAGGACATGCTTTGCAGAGGTAGCAGTTGAATCCATAATGGCCATGCTTGAGCTTTCTTGTAAGTTAATGAATAATTAAATGTAAAACATGGCTAAGTGCAGAAGTGTTGATCAAAGTACAAGAGAACCATGTGGGAAGTGCACCCTAATCTCTATGAGAAGTTAATAAGCATGGAGAGCCATGTTATGTGTGCAAATAAAATTCATGATTGGTCTCATTGGACTATGCAGTTAGAGTAAATATTTAATTCTCAAGTATGGAGAATGTTTAGGAGCTCATTCTCATGATTTAATATAGTGTCATAGTTAGACACAATAGAAGGATGGAGAGCCATGGAAAGGTACACTCGGGCACTATCGAAATAGGTAGTAGAGGAAACATCAAGTTTAGTGTAGTAGAGGAACAAAAATTAGGATTTCCATTGAGAAATTGAGAGGAAGAATCATTGTGTAGAGTTGAGTCATGTGGAGAGCTTTGTGTTGAGAGTGGATTCCTGCATGTAAGTCTAAGTGACCTTGTTCTACTGGGAAAGGCTGAGAGTGCCTAAGTATAAGATAGAGACCTCGAGAGAGAGTCAATGCTTCTATGTGAAAGGCTGATGGTGGTTGTGCCAATGAAGAAGGCCGAGAAGAGTGTGATGTTGTGTATAGTGGACAAAAGGTAAAGAGCAATATGATGTTGTGGTGGTGATAGTAGGTTGTTGTAGAGTGAGTGGAGTGAGCATAGACAGAGTGCTGCATGGGCCAAGGGCTAAAGAGAACAAAGATGATATCAAGCAGAGTTGTTGCCAATGACAGTGGACATTGAGTTCCTATTTGAGTGTGGGTTGGAGCTTGCATATAGGAAGTTGGTTCTCCCACATCTAGTGGGTTCTTGAGAAGGCTTGGGGTTGGTTCCTCCTGCAAGTTGGTGCTTGCATAAGTCCAAGGAGATGTAATTTGGTGCTTGCAACAAATCTGTGAAGTTGGTGCTTTACATGGTGCTTCGAGTAAGCTGGGCATGTGTCTATAAAATGAGGGAGTTGGTGCTTCCTGCTATTGGGTGCTAGCAAATGATCAAAGGGAGTTGGTGCTTCCTGTGAGTGGTGGATCACAAAATAGATTGATGTAATAGAGTATGTGCTCTTATTTTACATCAATAACAACAACAAGCTTTGGTGTTTTTTTCCTGAAAGAGTTTCCATGTAAAACTTCTATGTTCATGTGTTTATTTCTCAAGATATGCATGCTTGTGTGATGATATGGCTATTGTTATGGTTGTTACTGGTTTCTCCCATATAATCGATGCCAAGTTGAATGAGGAAAAAAAATTGGTTTTAAATTATAACTTGGCCTTAATATTGATTCACCCCCCCAAAGTATTATCTTTGTTTCCAACAAAATTGAAAAACTTTGATCAGAGGTTCAGAACGTAGCTCTTCCACAATTTTATCTGAAAGAACTTAAGGCAACCATACTTGGTGAAGTATTGGCATTGGGAGACATTATGTGGATCTTGTATGAAGAACTTGTCACCATGCATAAGGCAATTTTCCACTTGGACAACATGCAATATAAGTGTAAGGATAATGCCAAATCTCTTAATTTTTTCCACACAACCATCGCTACCATGCATGCATGGTCAATGCAATACAAAGGGGCATCGTCGGAGTTGGTGAATAAAAAATGCAACAGGCAGGGTTGGAGATAACACAAGTGTGGATGATCATAAAGAGTGACAAACAAATCGCCTCATTCATCGCCAATATCTAGGCCTCATATGCACAATTGTACAACAATGTGGATTTCATGGTGAAATCGCACAAGATCCCATCAGTTGGCTTACTCACTGAAGCTAAATGCAAGAATAAGGTAAGGAAGGAGGTTGAAGAATACTTGGACCGGTTTAGACAAATTGCTACTAAGGAATATCTTCAAGTGAACACGAAAAACATGCAGAAGTAAATTGGTGGTCCTGTCCAGGTCAATACTATGATGCTCATGTTAAAGAAAGAAACCCGGAATGGTTCCAAATCAGTGCATATGGATGCCATAGAGGCTAGAGTTCACTTTCATTGTAATCCCATCACAGAGTTTGGGGAAGTCATCGTGCAGTACAAATCTTAGCACCAGCATATGACCGAGAACCTACAAGTCAATGTTGTTGAGCTAGAGTTTCCCCAAACTCAAGATTGAGTTTTGTCTTATTAGGCTCTCTAGTTCGATATACCCAAATTTGTCTTATATGGGTACGAGTATATTGTAATATTCTTTTGTAATTAATTTGTAAGTGAAATTCCAAGTGTCAATTGTGGAATGTGAAGAGTCATGATGTAATGAAGTTGAAGAGTCATTTTGTAAAGAAGTTGAGGAGTCATTAGGGAAGTCAAGGAGTCACAAGGGGGATGTGAATAGTCACCCCTTTTGTTATAAATATCTTCTCATAACTCATGTAAAGGGCTTTTGGGAGCCAATCTTTTGGCTAGGATTTTTGCTTAGGATTAGGCGCTTGGGCATTTGTTGAGAGCCTTGGCTTCTCTGTAGCATAGAGGGAGTATCTTTATTTGGAGGAGAAAATGTAGACTTTATGTTCCACTATCAAGGCTGATGGTTCATCAATGGTATATGTATGCTTGGAACTTTCACTTTAATAAAATCTCAGAGCCGACACATTTTCATGCATATGTTGTGAATATGGTAGGACTATTCTTGTTATGTTTGCAATATATGTTATTTAATTTATGCTAACGCTTATGAATTATTTAGTTTGCATTAGTATGAATCTTGTTAAATGTTTGTTGTTGTTTATTTCCATCATGGTTAACACGTGAACTATTTCACAGGGTAACTCGTGATGTCTTTATGCTCATGTGTTCCTTTCAAGCTACGTACCATTACAAGCTTCTAGGGGCTCACTCATTTTCCCCTCATGTTTTAGAACCTTTTATACATCACACTTGACCATCCCCAGGGTCATACACTTGTTCACCAAAGTTACGATTAGACTATTCTATGAATTATTGTGTATAAAAGCCACATCATTAAAACTCACTGCTTCGGTAACCAAGTCGTATTATGGATGTGGCTCCTCCACCAAATGGTGTGAGGTCTAATTGGGAATTCATATCAGGGAGACCCCTTGAATTTCGGTGGGTAAAGCACCATCAACAAAAGAGATGAATGGTCTTGATCTGGTCAGGTTGCAAACTTTGACCTTGGCCTCAACTAGCCTAGAACCTGATGCACCTTTGCTTATGGAGACAAGGCCCTGAGAAATCCCACCTCATGAAGCCCAATGTAAATGGTTAGGATTAGGTCTTGAATTATCTATGGCTAAAGTTGAGTATGATTATACTCCCTCTATAAATTACTCATTAAAATTTAAACTACTCATAAAAATTATGATGATCAACCTAGATACTTGGATGTCAAATTTATGATGTCAACTTGTCATGTATATTTGAAAATGGAGTACTGAAAATGGATACATAATGATGTCAGCATCACTTTAAATGTAAATATATCGCACTTATATGTACATAGTAAGAAGTCTAAATCCCATGAAAATGTGCCATAGACGTAGCGAAGAAGTCAAACCAATTAATGGGTCATCGTTTTTTTCCTTGGAAAAATGGGGCCATGTGAAATGTTTGAGTAGTTGGACAATTTGTAATGTGAGTATGGGTTAGGAAATGTCAATGAATATTTTTATATTATTACATAGGAAGGAGATAATATATAAAATTATGTTCATAAATATTATCTACACAAGTATATATAGTATACATATATTCTTCAGGGCTTGGCACCATACTGGATGCACATCGTTTATCTCCCAGCTAACGTAATTCAAAGGATGAAGTCAATTATGGAATATTTCCTCTGTGGTGAGTTTGGGGACAAGAAGAAGTTTCATATGGTAAAATTTGAAGATTTAGCTATACAAGTTTCTAAGGGTGGGCGAGGTATATTAGATCTAGAAATTTTCAATTAGGTGTTGATAAAAAATCTATGGAGGGTCATCTCTATATATGGCATATGGCATTGTATTATTAAGATTAAATATCTAAAGCAATAGTCCTTGATCTCCTAGATCAAATTTAGTGCTCCTATTGATAATAAGGCCTCGTTGTGCTGGAGAAGCCTAAAAACAATATCCCTGTTCCCGGTGAGTTTCTTAAGGTGGATTGTGGGAAGGCGTGAGTAAGTGGAGGTTGCACTAGATGTCATCATGGGAATGCCTAGGTATAATAAACTATCCATACACTTGATAAAATTTCTTCACAACAAGGATATTTGGTAGATAAAAGATGCCATGGTGGAGAGGACTCCAGTGGGCTTGTGCACACAATGGAAAAGCGCAGAGACCATTGGACTATTTTGGAACCTTGCTATTGAGTGGGATGGATATATTAGCTGTCCACAAACAATTGTCATTTGATGTAATGTGGAGGATGACCAGTTGACATGGAATGGCCCTAAGGTCAAATGACAAACCGTTGTTAAAGAAGTATATGCCTATTTGACTCTGGGACAGCCTGACACTGCTCATTTTGGATGGTTTCAAGAATTGTGGAAGTGGGATATCCCAATAAAATTGGCATGTTTTAGGTGGTTGGTGGTCTATGACAAGATCCTTACATGGGCTAATCTATTGAAGAGAGGATATGTGGGATCTGGGAGGTGCGCTTTACGAAAGGTATATGTGGAGAATACATGTCATCTATTTCTTTCATTTCCATTTGCTTATGCAGTATTGGAGGAGGTTCTTAGTTTCTTCAAGATTTCCTCTGGGTGGGAGGGCTCCATGGTATATTGTTTCTTGCAGGTATGGTTCAGGGAGCATAAGGCATATATGCATGTCCCTCTTTAAATTTTTTGGGGCATATGGAGGGCAAGAAATGCCTTAATATTTGAGCAAAGGGATCCTGATGTGACAAAGACTTGTATTAGGATCTCCTCATTTTTCCTAGAGAAAGGTAATGTGACCATGGCATAAACCCCAAATAAATTATGCTGAGGGATGTGTGGGATAACTTCTTGGTGGGTTTCTTTGATGGGGCTACATCATCAAGGATATGTGGAAGTGGGATGATGATCTATTTGAGCCCTAATGAATATTATTGTTTCAAACGGCGCAGTGGTCACAATATAGATACTAGGGGCAGAGTTGTTGACACTGTGGGGCAACCTTTATTGCGCCACATGGATGGGGATTGAAGAGATCGATATTTTTAGCAATTCTAAGGCCATCACTTACTAGGATAATCAACAACGAACTCTAAATACTTTTGACTTGTATCATTGGTTGAACATAACAAGGTCTTCAATGTCCACTTTCCGTAGGGTCTCGCTCTCGCACATTTATAGGGAACAAAATGTGTAGGAAGACAGATTATCAAAGGAATGGATTTGTGCATCTATGGATCACACACACTTCTAGGGGTTTGATTTTGGGACACTTATATGGGATGGTCACATAAATATATAAGGGGTCTCCCCTATTACTTTTATCTGGATGCCAATTTTTTGCCTCTGGATGGACCTGTCATGGCTTGGTAATGGGAAATAGGGATGTATTTGTTGATGGTCATATATTTAGGGCACTTCATTACACATGTATCATGTTTTTTCTCTTTATTTGTAGGGTTGGTAACATTGAATAGAGGTGTCCTATTGTTCGATTGATAAAGACTACTGATTTTACCATAGGATGAGTACTTGGTGGAATGGTCATTTTTTATCTGTTGTATCTCATGGTGAACTTCTGGAAATAGCTGGGCTCTACAACTATGTTTTCTCCCATCATGGTCATTGTTCGAGGTCTTTTATGTTTTTCTGATTGGATTATGGTCGATGGTAAACATGTTCTATTTATATTTTCTTTTGTTCATTGTATTGTAAGGTGTATATCTGCTTAGATTAGAAGTCATGTCCAATATAAAGGATGGTCCTGCCACCTGGAGTATTTTTAACAAAAGTATGCGTAGAGATGTTTAACCTACAAATTGAGCTATGTAACTACTTTTTCGAATAAACTATCATTTTTTTATTTGAAAAAATAAAAATAAAAATAAATAAAATATTACTGTGAGTTGGCCAATGTTAATGAATATTGTTCCATTATTAGATATGGAGGAGTTAATATTCATGATTATCACATAAAAATAACTTCCTATTTCAAGAATCAACGTCACAATGCCAACATAAAAGGTGTCACATGAGAAGGACAATGATAAAAAGCATCATAAGTTGCATGACAACTCCTTAGTTCTTCTCATGAGGAGAATGTTTGGGATTTGATGAACAATTTTTCTTACAATATGGTCAAAATTCTTCTTTCAAACGACAAAAATGGTTCAAAAAAGTGTGAAATCATCAAATATTTAACTAGTAACTCTGTTTTGAAATCCAACCTTGCTTCTTAATGGTTCTTTCGTAAGTAAGTTGCAAGACCTCCATAGCACTCCTCTACTATTTCTTTTTGTATCTAAGGCTCTTGAGCTTTGAATTTGATAACAAGGTTAAAGGACCAATCTAAATATAATCATCTTATACTCTCTTATTTATTAAATATTTTAAGAGATAAGATGAGTTAAGATGTCAATTCAAAGTTTTAGCAAAACTATACATAAATTCAAGTGGTTATAAGGTGGATAAAATTATAGCGAGCTTTTATTAATAAATTTTAAAATATGTAAAAAATTGTGATATTATAAAACATATTGAAGATGTGATTTGTGAATAAGTTTTAGAGTATAATTTAAAATTGTTTTTATTTGATTAAGAGTTTGTGTTTTTCAAATGTAAAGAAATTTGTTAAAATCTAAAGCTATTTGGTAGAGTGAGAATATGCTATGAGCAAGCCTGCATTTAAGAGTAACCAAAGTGATTGACTCTTCCACAACAATTGAAGAAAGATAAATTAAGAAAAACATTGGAAATCATCATCAAGCTTTAATATTTTGAAATTTAAAATCATTCTAGCAAATTAATTTGAAAACTATTTTATTATAGAATTAGATAATTCACGCAGGATTAATAAGTTTTAAAATATTTAAAAAAATTGTGATATTATAAAACATATTGAAGATGTGGGTTGTGAATAAGTTTTAGAGTATAATTTAAAATTTCTTTTATTTGATTAAGAGTTTGTGTTTTTCAAATATAAATAAATGTGTTAAAGTCTAAAAATATTTAGTAGAGTGAAAATATGCTATAAGCAAGCTTACATTTAAGAATAATAAAAATGATTGACTCTTCCACTAAATTGTACATTTAAGAATAACAGAAATAATTGACTCTTCCATTACAATTTAAGAATAATAAATTAAAAAAAAAAATTATAAATCATAATGAAGTTTTAATATTTCAAAATTTAAAATAAAAACTATTTTATTATAAAATTAGATAATTCATACAGGATGCTCAAAAGCTCCAACAAAATTACTTAGTGTTCAATCTGATATCTATTTGTTTATGGGAATGGATGTTTTTTCGGTAACCATTCTCCTTCTTCTTATACATAATTCAACGGTTCAAATTAATTATTTTCAAATTATTTTTCAGTTTTCACTTTTCAAAATTATCTAATTCCACTCTGGTCTAAACATTATAAATTCCCTCTGATATCTATTATTTAATTAATATAATGACCATCATCTCCACTTTTTTACTAACTTTACAAATTTCCCTGATTTATCTAATTCCACTCTAACATTACGAATTCTAATCCAATATCCATCATTTAATTTATATGAATTCCCTTTGTTGAGCTCAGGGCGATTTTTGTGTTCAACTTTTGGAAAGCCTTCTCGTTGCATGCAAATTTTATGAAGCATATAGTGCCTCAATTGCAATGTCAGGCATAATTATTATTCCAGAATCTTAATAGCACTAACCGCTTTTTTCAGGCCGAAAAAACTATATATATATTTCATTTATATAGAGACATTATATCAGTACCTCCGGACTTAAAAAAAAGAACAAGCCGGAATTAAAAACTTAAAAATTCCGGAATTAAAAACTTAAAAATTCCAGATATATGCCTGAGATAAGATCAGCCTAAACCAAAACTTAAAAGTTCCACATAAGTGCTTTCTGAACTCTATGAATTCTATGGCAACGTACTTTATTTCAGAATTGGAAATGTTGACATTTAACAAGCTGTCAAAGTCGGAGTAATTTTCGACCTTACAACTGGACGATGAAATAAATATCTGTGCACGAAAAAGGTTCCCAAAACATACAGCCTTGTTAAACACTGAAAACATTAAGTGCTCCACATGTTTAGCATGTATTTATTACAGAGAATTCATAACTTACTATAACATGAATACGAATTATTATTAATTATAAATGGAGTTATTTTTAATCTAATTTTTTAGATTTTTCAGTGTTAGAATCAAAGTAAAATTTTGATTTTTGTTATTTAAATTATTTTTTGATTTCATATATAGATTCAACACTTTAAAAAATTTCTAGAACATTTTCGTTGCGTAAGAATTATCTATAAAACTTATAATTTCAATAAATCCTTACCCCATTTTAAAAAATTGTTAAAAAATCTTCCAAAAAATCACAATAAAAACAACTCAGTAAAAATTACATTCAATAAAAACAACTGAGTAAGAATTACATTCAATACTGAAATAAAAAATGCCTTTGGATATTACCGTAAGCTTTCGCTCGGACATGTGCAGAAGTTGTTTCATTTCAAGTGACCACGCATTTTTCAGGTTTCTGAAACAACCTTCGTTCTCTAGATTTAAAAATTTATGAAGATGATATAAATTTTCCTGGGAAATTAAGAAATTAATGGCAGCTTTACTATACTATTTGATGCTTTGGCGGTATAATAATTTGTTATTATTTTAATATATTTTTATGGAAATTAAAAAATTTAGAGCAGCTTTACTTTACTATTTCATGATTTGGCGCTATAATAGTCTATTAATATTTAAATATATTTTTGATTTATTTATAAATCCCTAATAATTGATGTTTTGGCTGTTATTTAAAAATCCTTCCGTCACTTGATTCAAACTTATCATTTTAATTAAACCTTACTAAATTAAAAAAAAATCAATAAAAAATACATCAAAAGATATCAAATAATTAAACTAAACCCTAAAGACTATACACTCACTAACAATGTTCAATACTCTGGAACGCAAGTGTACTGGAGAAAATAATAATACTGTAATGTAAACAAATAAATGGCGCGTTGGAGAAAATTACAATATTATAATTATTATTAATA
>APFE030998133.1:0-10134 GCA_000404065.3 Pinus taeda | reverse complement strand
CAAACGTAGGACCTCAGGTATGCCCCTCTCACCCTAGAAGTAGTTATTTATAGCATAAACAGTTGTGTGTGTGTGTGTGTGTTTCTTAACTTAGATAATTTTCCGTCTGCTAAGGTTTCACCCAAGAACCTTAGGGGATAATTTCCCGCAACAAACTGAAAAGTAAATTAATTAATATAGTTTATGTTATGATTTACCTAATCTAATAAATATTATTATATCTAAAGATGAAATATGTATTTTACCATATTTATTATAATGTGTTTTTGGATATACTTTAATATTAACAAGATTGAATGCATAATATTTGAGCCTTTTAAAAATTAAAAGGCTAAACTTTTAATAAATGGTTATTGCGGATCTTTTAACATCATGTTATAAGATTATGTTATGATATCCTCCATTAGTACTTTCTCAGAGAGAAAAACTTATAAGTATTAAATGTGAGAAAAGCACGCTCTCATCAAATCCTTACTTTTATTTATCAACAAAATTTAATAGAATTGATATAATATATCAACAACTAAACACACACACACACATAGATATATATATTATTTTCATACACATTGGCTTTATTTTATATATATATATATATATATAATAATATATATATATATATATATATATATATATATATTAAAGCCAACGTGTATGAAAATAACATTAGATAAAACCATAACAAACACACTCTAAAATGGCTCCATATAGTATCTAACTAGTTTATTTTTACGCAAAAAAAATTCATTGAAAGTTGGAAAACAATTTTCACCTTAGTGTATTATTTAATGACTATACCCTTTAATCTAAATTCAAAACATATCAATGAAAAGCTAAATATATTTAAATTATAATACTTTGAAAACTATAATTTTGGAGGCTTTAATAACATGTGTTGAACATTTGAAACATGTTTACTCTGTTTATTGAAAGTATATAATCAGTCCTAGGTAAAGTAGTTGATGGTTATCCATTGCATATCTTCAAAATATCATTTAAAAACAACAAACTATATTATGCCACCTAAATATTTAGATGCCCAATAAGACTATGTTCCATGCAAATTCAGAAATAATTTCAGACACTATCTAATATAAAGTTTGATACAAAATAAAATATATGGCACCCTAAAAGGGAACAAGAACATACCACAAACGTCTAGTTTTCATATCCATCCAATAAGAGGAATGCATTTGACAACAAACTATTGATTGATACATATACATAGGATTCAAAATGATGGTTTACTCCAAAATCCAGCTACGCCAAACTAACGTCAGAACTTACAAGTTTCTAAATTTCATTGCTCCAAAGATAATGAAAGCAATGAAATGCCTCAAGTTGCATGTAAGTTATGCATTAAAGGCAAACAAAGAGGGGGATTGTATATATGAGCAAAAGGATCTCGTATTTAAATGCATCTTGAGAAGCATAAAGGGAGAGATGCTATGTCATAGTAGCAAAATGATCCAATCTAAACACATCACATCTTTTACTACATTTTTCAAAAGGATTGGTAAGATGTGGCCATTTTTCAACCTTGATGGCATTTTTCATGTGCCATTAACCTATAACAACAAAACAGAAAGAATATTTCAAATGATATCTTCGATTTCTTCTTATGGCATCCATCATCCATGTAACTATTAATGCATGTATTCCACGTTCCAGCAATATAAAAAGAACATGAAAATTCCATATCATAAATATAAATATAGTCGAGGACAACAAAATTAAAAAAACGTATGTGTAAATAAACTTTGTGTGAAGTAAAAAAACATGTAGCTTAATAATTCTCACATGTCAAAAAGTCTTCTTTCCTTTTCATGTTGCCAAATCTCATAAACTTGTTCCCATTCCACCTCTGTTGTGTTAGGACTTGTTAATTATATGTGCATCAATGCATCAAGTGTGTTAATTGATAATATTTTTCTCCTTATATCTTTGATCATATTTTGCTAAGCGAACCCTCGTTCACATGCAACAATGCCCGTTGGTATGACAAGCACTGCTTGCCATAATTTTAGCACATTCAGATCCCTAGAGTGCCAATCTTCTTTCCATGCATCTTCCATTGGGAATCTTTTTCCATTGAAATAAACCACATCAATAAATTAATATAATTCTCTTTTGCAAGCTACAATATCAAACATTGGTACATTTTTACCTTCATTACATGTTTTTGCTGCAAATGTGAAAAAATTGTTTCAAGCCATTGCTTTGCATTATTTTCTCTCACGTAAAGATATGAGGGATAATGACAAGGACTAAACAACCTTGCTGCATTAAAAATATGAAGATCTGGAAATCTTGAATTGAATCTCTCAGTCAACACCTATACATAATTTCTTGTAAGTTGTATGCAACTCTCGAGGGAGCCGTCAATGCAAGTTTCCATTGTTTGTGACAATTGTTCATCATGGATTGAAATATACAACAAATCATGTCTATGGGTAGTCCCCTCTTTGTCAACATTTTCAAGGAAACCATCTTTAGAGTCTTTCAAAAATTTAGTAATATGTACAACACCTTCTGCAAAAGAATCTGGTCTATAAAAATATCTTTTAAGAGTATTTAATGCATGGTCAATAGCCATTCCAAGCGATGTGACATCCACATTATCTTCTTGAAATTTTTTGTTTATATTATTTAACTCCTTCAAAACATCAACAAGCACATTCAAACAAAATTGAACTAAAAATATCCTTGCCTTATGATACCATGAATTCTTTTTCTTTCTTCCATAAACTCAAAATAGCAAGCATCAATGTAACTAGTCTTTCAACCACCTGACCCCTAGAGAGCCATCTAATCCCATGGATTTGAAGAACCTGCAAGGATTATAATTCCATTAACTCTAATAAAGAAATGAGTTCATTAGTTCTCTTTGTAGAATTTCTAACCCATGAGTATACCTTGTTTGTGATTTTCTCAACATACAAAAACTTTGGTATCTCCTTTGAGGCATCTGATGCTGCAAGTGCTTCACAATGTGCACTATAATGAGTACAGATCAAATTTGGTAGATCATTTTTTAGCAATGTGACAAATCCATTTTCACATCCAACCATAGATGATGCACCATCAGTTGAAACTGCTATTAGTTTCTCATTTTTCAACTGCCTTGATTCCTTTAAATTAATGACGGTGTCATATATATGCTTTCGTTTTACATCTAGAACAATAATCATTTTCATAAATTGTGACACTGGAGGGTCCAAACCTTTAAAGTCTAGATATGTGGAATACACAACAAGGTGTTCTTCCAAACCATTGTCTATACTTTCATCTAACATTATAGAGAAAAATGGATTGTCTAACATTTTTCTAGCTTACACTTCTTCAAGGTAATCTGATATAGAGTGAATGAATTTAGTGGTTGCTTTTCTATTTATGTAGGAAGAATACTCCACTCGAGAAGCGATATTAGGTGTTTGTAGATGCATTTGAAGATGACAAAGATCTTCGTAAGTAGCAATTGAAATATCTTTTTGTGCAATAAAATATGCTAACTTCATGGTGGTTATGACCCTTTCCTTATTAGCTCCACTTATAGCCACAATGTGTTCTGTAATGGGCTTTGCCAACCTTTTAGTTTCATACAATTTTTTTTGAGTTGATGTTTCATGAACAATAGATTTTGCATGATTTGTCACAACATCATATTGAATGGTATTACATCCATTTCCAATACCCCATGGAACTTGAGCATTGTATTTCTCACAAATTTTGCACTTCATATGAGCCTTGTAATTTTCAGCATTGATACTATACACCCAAGGATGTTTTATAGTCCACTCTTCTCGAAATTCTCATTTTGAGAAGGTCTTCCTCCTCGAACTACTAGATCCATCATATTGTCCTTCCTTTTCATGGCTAAGAATTTCTAGATCAGCAACGGACTCTTCATCCATATATTCGTTAGTGTCCTCATTCAAATTAGGTATATATGGAATATCTTTAACATTAGAAGTTTTTGATGTTTTAGAATATCCATAAAATTTGTCTATAGTTGATTGACCCTTCCTTTTTGGAGGCATTTCTACTGAAATAATTTACCTACATGCAAAACAATTACAATAGATTAATAATTTATAAAACTTACAACAAAAAATTAACACATGTATCTTAAAATATATTATCTATAAATAGAAAATAATTACGAAGAAAAAGGAAAAAGTCACTTTATATTTAAGAAATAAATCATAGCTCTCCATAAATAAAAAACTAATTTAACCTTTCATTGAACTCTAAAAATATTATTTTGAGGTTACAAACCCTAAAGTTGAATAACATATATGGCTATATAATTACAATACATAATGTATAAATAAAATAAAATAAAACGGCTAGGTAAAGATATAAAACATGGAGTTCATTCATCTTTCTTGAGTGTGTAATTGAATTGACCAATCTTCTTTTTATTTATGTTGCATAATTATAATTATTTAGGATTGATGAACCACAACATTGTAAAATTATAATAATAATTCAAAAAATAAATTTAAATATATTATAACATATTAGAATTAATAAACATAATCCAAATGTTATAACTTATGACATTTTTCTAGGTATATTTTCTAATTATTTTTTTCCAAAATATAATTAAAAATTACTACAATTACAAAAATAATCAATAAATTTATAAATTCTAATATTCCAAAAAAAAATCAAAATTAAATTCATTATATTAAAAACAATATAATTTTATAATAAAAAAATTTAAATCTTACTTCAATATTATTTATTAATTTAAATAAAGAAAAACACAATATAAAACATTTAAAATACTCAAATTTAAATTTAATATATTATATTAATATTTCATATCTATGTCATTAATTATATCCCTCACTCCACTAATTAACTTTTTAAAATAAACTAAATTTATACATTAAATAGACATAAATTAAATAGTGCATTTTTCCATCCAAAAAATCACTTTAAGACTTCTCATTACTACTTGTTAACTATTCTCAACATAGATTAGGTTTATTAAATAATTAATATTATTAATATTATATGTAATATTTTATAATTATTTTAAAAATTATTATATTATTAAATTTCACTTAAGAATCCCTAAAATATAAAATATTTAAAATATGCAAATTTAAATTTAATATGTAATATTAGTATCTCTTATATATACCATTACTTTTGTCTCTAACTCCACTAACTATCTTTAAAAAACAGACTAAATGTATACATTAAATCATCATAAATTAAAGCCCCAACTGTACATACCATAAAAGCTAAAAATGCGGGTCAGGATGGGTTCATTGAATTATGATTCATCAAGAAGCAGGACGGGAGACATGTGCAACTAATACTAGTATTCAGATTGACTAACACGTGACTAACACGTGTATAGAACTTGTAGATTGAGTAACATGTGTAATCTGAATGACCAACATAAGTACTAAATTATCTAAAATTCAACACATTTGCTGGCACAAGTATATCTGATATTATGTTGAACAGTTCAAGACTCCGCCTTTTAGGCTAACCATGGGGACAAGAAAATGAGTTTGGAAAGTCAGTGTTCCATTAGAAAATACATGTTCCACATACGTTAAATTTATATATCAGATATTAACATTTTTTTAGTGAAGATTGCATAAAAGCAAGCATAATTACTAATTGCATAAATCATAGAACAAAAGCAGAACCACCATTGTTCAAGTTTCCCATTGAATATGTAGGGGTGAAAAAGGATCTGGGATGTTGGATAGAAAATCAAGAATAAAATACATTTATTTTTAGTGGGAAAAAAATCACAACCAAAAATAGAAGACATCTATGCAGAGTTGGGTATATTGACTCAATTAATAAAGCAGGTTAAGTGCCTATTTTTAGTGGGAGAAATATCACAACCAAAAATAAATAGAAGACATCTATGCAGAGTTGGGTATATTGACTCAATTAATAAAGCAGGTTATGTGCCTTACATAAGATATGTGTTGCATGATGTTGAGAACGAGCAGAAAGAAGACTCTGTCTTCCACCATAGTGAGAGGTTGGCTATTGCTTTTGGGCTTATGACACTTCCACCATAGTGAGAGGTTGGCTATTGCTTTTGGGCTTATGACACTTCCACGGTTCACGTAAAATTCCAATTCAAATTGTGAAGAACCTTCATGTGTGCGGAGATTGCCATAATGCCACCAAATTTATTTCAAAAGTTGTTAAGCAAGAAATCATTGTAAGAGATGCCTATAGCTTTCATCATTTTATAGATGGATTGTGTTCTTATGGAGACTATTGATGATTGTAACACAAAACAAACAGTGGATTCTAGGTTAGACCTTAGTGGATTCTAGGTTAGACCTTAGGGTTTTTAGAAAATAAAATTTTAGCATGTTTCATACCTTTATCGGAGACTATGGAGCTTTAAGTAAATAGAATTTTAGTTGCTTATACCCTTATTGGGACCAGTTCCTATTATTGGAAACATTATCTAGTTCCCTAGTTGCCAAACTATTCACATAATCATTCACCGTATTAACAATTTCTTTGATGAGCTTCTATATTTGTTCTCAAAGCCTTGTTTCAGGTCGGTAGAAGGGGATCATTCTAATTAGGATGAAGTGCATTAAATTTGTTTGAATCCAGTATGCCATAATTAAACAAAAGAACCTGAACTGGACTCCAAGCACTCCCAACTAGACAGCGAACAATTCCAAGCGTCTTCTGATTTTATAACCATAAAATGTTCCAAAATCTCAATGGTGTAAGTTTGCTTTTGATATGTATTAGAAGGAACCATTTGACCTAGGCCAACTTGAGCAGGTTGTCACAAGAGACGCACAAGTCGTTTGGTGTTATAACATTCTAAGCATTATAAGTTCTAACACTGCAATGGGAAACTTTCCATGACCAACAAATTTATTAACAAGTTCATGGTTGAAAGCGAGCACTAACCTGGATACTCTGAGTGGTAATTTGTATTTGAGCCGAGTACTTGTATATGTCTGAATTGTTGTGGACGCATATTATCAGGCTGGAGGCAACTCCCTGGCCAGTGGCCACTGACTGAGCTGAGTACTTGTAAATTTCTGAAGGGGTGTGGACACAGATTATCAGGCTGGCCATTGGAAGTTAATCCCTGTCCACTGTAGACTATCTCAAGGTCCCTAAAACTCCTTGTTGATAGATTAAGAAACCATGCAATTGCGACTAGTGAGCAAAAGAACCAGTCACCACCAACAATTAGACCTTATCAATTTCTTTGCAAAGTCCAGGAAGACAGAAGAGAAAAGAGAAAATAAACGCCGGTTCAGACTGCCCAAATCTAGCGAAAATCGAACCTTTTCGGTAGCCTGTACAACTCTAGTCAATAAATGCTTACACTTAACAGCTAGAGAAGTTGGGTGGTGACAATGCATTTTCGTCGGGAAGAACATGATCATTGATTACCTAAAACGATTTTGGAAAATTTATGCTAGTTGAAATTTGACATAACTAAAACGGCCAACTTTTCATTGATTACCTAAAACGATTTTGGAAAATTTATTCTCGTTGAAATTTGACACAACTAAAACTGCGAACTTTTAATTTATTTGGTGGTTTCTAACAACCGTGCTCATTCATCATCAAAACCACCATGGGAGAATAAAGGAATAATACGTCGTGGTTTGTAAAAACTGTCCTCGTTCATCATCAAAAAAACTGTCGGACCACAAAGGAATACTACAAGTACCTAATTTTTTCCAAATTTTAAGATAGTTTGTTCGATGAAAAATGGTATTCAAACCAGTTCACCAAAACGTTGTAAGGAGAATATGAACCAGATAACAATATTAGATTTTCACAAGTATTTTCCACAACAAATTTGTGTTTTAATACTTGGAGAATATGAACCAGATAAGAATATTAGATTTTCACAAGTATTTGCCGCAACAAATTTGTGTTTTAATACTTGTCTGAGTTGTCAGTGACTATAAATCTTTGCTGCAATAGCTTTGTGTTTTAATACTTGTCTCTGTCAGTGATTATAAATATGTACTGACTATTAGTCTTGGTCAGTGATTATAAATATATATTGACTAAAGCTTTAGGTTGAAGAGTGCTATTTCCACCTCGGTCAGTGATTTAGGTTGAAGAGTGCTATTTCCACCTCGGTAAGTGATTATAAATATATATTGATTAAAGCTTTAGGTTGAAGAGTGCTATTTCCACTTCTATTGATATATTAATGCACATCTTTACAGCCTAGATTTTCCCAGGGATCCCTCCTCCTTATGTCATTGCGGTCGCCGTCTCTCACACCATGCATGCGATGGCATGTGCAACAAAAATCTGGCGACCCAAAACATTCTGCCCATCTAGCCTTCCCGCCTCCACTCCAGCAACAATCTATGAATATTAATCATATTTAATGGCATTTGATGTCATATTCTGCTCAGATCCAATATAACCAAATAATAAAGCTCACCCACATCACTAAGTTGGCCTTCCAAAAAAACCGCAGCCTTATACTTAAGTTGGCCTCTCAGAGCTTTAAGGTGTTCTCCGTTCCGTTGTCTATGCGTAGTGTTATTACGCATGAAAAACATGCTGTGGAGATTGAACCCATGACCATGCCAATACCCATCTCCGGCCAGCCACAGGAATAAGTTAATCGTGTAGTAGTCGTGTAGTAGATAACAAATCTTTTCGAATGCCTTATTTCCTTCGTAAATTAAGAAGAAATTTTGAAAATTCAAGATTGCACTTGAAATTTTCAAAGCTTATTGAAACTGTAATGAAGAAGATTTAAATTATTGTAAGGAGTTGTTGGAATCAAATGAAAATTTATTATTTATTATTTTTTACTAATTAATTCCTATTTTTCATGATCTAAAACCACCTAACAAAAACAGAAAACTTCATCTGTGGTGATATCTATTGTGGGTTTGGGTTTGAGTATTCTTTATCTGTGGTGATATCTATTGCTTGTATAATTTCCCTTGCAAAACAGGCTTAGCCTTCCAAAAAACCGCAGCCTTATACTTAAGTTGGCCTCTCAGAGCTTTAAGGTGTTCTCCGTTATGTTGTCTGTGCGTAGTGTTATAATGCAGGAAAAACATGCTCTGGGGGTTGAACCCATGACCATGCTAATACCCATCTCTGGCCAGCCACAGAAATAAGTTAATCGTGTAGTAGATAACAAAACTTTTCGAATGCCCTTTTTCCTTCGTAATTTAAGTAGAAATTTTCAAAATTCAAGATTGCGGTTTAAATTTTCAAAACTTATTGAAACTGTAACGAAGAAGATTTAAATTATTGAAATTGTTGTAAGGAGTTGTTGGAATTTTTTACCATAATTACCAAATTCGGCCGTATTGCCGAAAAAAATTCGTAAATTCGACAGGTTGATTCGATTTGCGAATTAAAATGGCAACTCGAATTCGGTAAAATGCATTTGATATTTGAGTTCACCATATTAGATTCTTCGTAGATTTTTAATAATAGTTACAAATTCGAGCGTCGCATTTACTGTTAATGGCATATGGTATGATAATGGTAGATAAATGGCATATGGTATGATAATAGTAGATGTAGTTTTACATCACAAGAGATTTATAAGAAATGAAATATTTAGAAACTTATGATAATTATAAAATCGTACAAATTCTTTCAGTAAATAGTATTTTGTTTTTTCAAAATAGATTTTTTATTGAAATTTAGTAATTGATATTTTAAATATATAATTTTTAAAAATTTTTATATATTATTATTTATCAATCTTAAAAATACTTGATATATATAAATTTAGATGGTTTATTGTAATGTGGAATATTTTGGAAATTCACTCTATATTAATTATCATATAATTTATAGTGTAGCAATAAAAAAATTCTTAAAACCTATTATTATACTTGCTATTTTAAATTTAAAATTAAAAATCTAATATATAATTTTACCTGGAAATCCAAATAATTTTAAAACATTAATTTATCATTTTCAATATTATAAATTATACCTTTGAATGATTTAAAACATTGGAAAAATGATATATTTAAATATATGTAAGAGATATATTGCCGAATTTTAATTTTTGGTAACTATGTTTTAAATCATAGTTACCAAATTCAGCCGTATTGGTATTGGCCCGAAAAATTCGAAAATACCATATTATGATTCGGA
>APFE030998129.1:0-12305 GCA_000404065.3 Pinus taeda | reverse complement strand
TATTGTTCAATCATCAACAAATATAAAGAAATAATATGCTCCTTCTAATGATCTAGTCTACTTAGGCCCACATGCATCTGTATGCTCAAGTTCAAGAATATCACTTTTCTTCTATTTGTATCAGTAGGGGACTCTTCCCTATACATATTCCCTAAAGCACAAACTTCAAATGTCAAATATTCATTCTTTAACCATGTAAGTCCCTATACCATTATTTGCTTTTGTAGTAGCAACAAATCATGATAATTAAGGTGGCCATACATTTGATGCCTAAGAGCTTTCGTTGTCATGGTAGTGGATTCCAATGCATGATGAATTTTTCCAGTCACACCAAGCTTGTATAAGACTCCCATTTTCACTCCTCTTACTATTATGTTGTAGTAATCTTGTATATCCTTAGCAAGACAATGTCACTTAAGAAATTCATCTTTGAGATTCTAATATGCGATGGTGGACATAAATATTAGATTCTTCTTGATTCCAAGAACACACATTGCATTCTGTATTTGTCTTACATGGCCATTTTCTAAAGTTACACATACATCACCATAACCTTTGATTTCATCAGACCTATTATCTCCTAGATAGAGGTGAGTCCCATTATTGTTGTAATGATATGTATCGACGATTCCTGTTTGCTTGTCATATAAATTGAAGCACCAGAGTAAATA
Source organism: Pinus taeda (assembly GCA_000404065.3). Classification (NCBI taxonomy): domain Eukaryota; kingdom Viridiplantae; phylum Streptophyta; class Pinopsida; order Pinales; family Pinaceae; genus Pinus; species Pinus taeda. Next base: position 11,634 of record APFE030998129.1, on the reverse strand, counting down.
AAATTTACATTATCATCATCAGTTTCTATTAATAAGGAAATTTCCAAAATGAATAATTTGATATTATTGAGATTATCACTAATTGAGGCTTCTTAATAAACAAATTTTTCTAAATTTTTTCTATGGTTAGACTGATCATTTTTTTATGACACTCTTTAGCAAAGTGTCAAGACTTACCACAATACAAGCATACATCCTTCCTCTTCAAATAGGTATTTGTCCTTGGTGGTGTTGTAGATTGATGTGGTTTTGGATATGACTCGCCTCCTTTGTTCTTGTCCCATGGCTTTCTTTTGTATGGATGTTTTCCTTTTGTCACCAACCCCAAATCTGAAATTTGAGATTTTCCATTGATATTTTTCCTTCTGTCATATTCTTACAAGAGAAAACATGTTAATTCATTAAAGGAATGATTTTTTTACCTATTGAAATTCCAGTGATAAACATATCATAATCATCCAACATCCGATTCAATGCAATTGTCATTAGATCGCTACTTGAAATATTTTCACCAATAGCACCAAGCTTATGAGCAATTTCTTTGATTCTAGAAAGAAAATTACTAATATTTTCATTTACCTCCATATTAATTGAGAAAGAATTCTTCTTTAAAAATAAAGCTTTATTAGTATTGGTAATTTCATACAACTTTTTACGAGTTTCCAAGGTTTCTTGAGTTGTATCACAATCCTTGATATGTGAAATAATATTCTATTTTATAGACATTCTCAATAGTACCTTGACCTTCGTCTCTCTACGTTCCCAACCTTGAACTAAAGCTGGTGGTGTTGTCAGTTTGACTTCATCCCTGCTACAACTAACGAAGCATGAGCTCCTTCCACCATTGTCCACAACTTAAATTTTCAATTTGTATAATTTTCTCCATCTAGCTTTGTGCGCTCACTTCATATGAATCAACAAATGGATTTTCCATATATATATATATATATATTCCAAATATCTCTAACCCAACACTAAAAAAAACCTATAAAATTCCTTTTCACCTTTTTAAAATAACCAAATATTAAAAAAAAAGAGCCATATATCACCAACTTAATCAAATCTCCATATATCACCATAACTCAAATCGCCTTTATGAAAAATTTAAATAAACTTTATACCACACTAAAAGCACTTTATATCAAAATTATTTTTGCCCTTAAAATGAAGCTTAACCAAAACCTCCACTCAATTCAAATAAAAACAAATTACTAGAAAAAGATTAAAATTTTTAATCAATTATCACACCATAAATAATGTCTCCTATAATAAATTTTATACCATAGAAAGATGATGACTTACTTCTCTTTCCCTTCATGGTTACACAATCGTCGCGTAAAGGATTTGCTTCACTCTTCACACATGCTCCCTCTACTGGCTTTGAGAACAACTTAAATAAACAACCAAAAAACCAAAGTATGATGAAAACACAATATCTTATTAATTCAGTGCAATGTCCAAAATTGATTGCACATTACATGACTTGTCTCCTTATAAAGGAAATGATACCTACTCAAATTGCAAGTGACTTGTATTAAACACAATCAATTCAACATACTCTTAGGACATTCAAGGCTCTAGTTCTACACAATTTAGAGCAATAAAGACATCGGTTCTACATAATGTAGAATATTCACATGAGTTCTACATAATCTAGAACAATCTTTTTCTCCATTAACTCTAAATCTACTCTGTACTGGGATGTGACCATGATTGTGTGCAACCCTGTTGAACTTAGATAGCGCTTGGGATAGTTTAACTTCCCTAAAAGTGGCTCCCATTGTCAACATTTTCCCAATAGATTTTGAAATACTAAATGCCCACTCAAGGTAATATTATGGCTTTGGAACCCCCTCAAGATAATATTAGTTGTTGCATGTCGGTTTTAGTGTAATGACAAACCTACACATGGTATCATAATATTATGGGTTTGGAAGTTTACTAATGTTTATAAATTTTCTTATAAAAGCAAATCTACACTAAGTAAACGCAAACATCTCCATCTTAAAGTAACATTTTCATTCACTTGTTTGTGAACAACTTGAGGCAGCCACCATGGCCTCTTTATTTCTCCGAGTTGCTTCTAGTTTGTAAATGAAATTATTTGAAAAGTGAACTTTAAATTCATTTCTATTTCTATTAAATCTAGAGTGGTGAAATCATTGGACACCATCTTGGATTGAAGTTAAAGAAAAGATGCAATCATTTTTATATGGAAAAATTCTTGAATCAATGTTTTAGCTTGCCCATTTTTTTTTATTCAACATTGATCGATTCTATAATGATCGATACGGTACACATATACTTGAAGAGACCACGGGGCTCGTACCATTTTTTCTCCGCAGCCAGGCTTCAAGATTGTCGCGAACGGTCAAAGTGTGTAAAAATCGCGAATATTGGGCGGCCACCTGTCCACCGCTGTCACGAGTATGTCGTTGTGGGACAAACTACCGCGAAAAGAGATTACAGTGAAGAGCCACTCGAAGCTTGCAGGCTTGACGCAAAGGTTTGGTGGAGGCGCATTATGAAAAAGCAAAGAAATGGGCATAGAATCCGGCGGGGCCGACAATTGGACCAATGTCTGAGGCATATACCGGTTGGCATGAGTATGTAACCCTCAACTGCAGAGCCAATTTGTCACGAAACAGCAAGATCTTACCTCTACGCACAAATTTTCCTCAAGCCAACCCAACGTTAGGAGGGGCGATCTGTTACATGAATTTCAAGGAGCTATACAACTTTGTAACAGTAGTGTGGCCCGATAATGGGTAGATCAATGATGGCAACTCCATGAAACCTGTGCGCAAATTTGGCGGAGCTCTTACACATATGAATAATAAAAGTGACGAAAATAAAGCGTATTCTAATTCCACATCAATTTGGCGCGGAAAAATTTTGATTCTGTAAAAGTTCAAAATTCAAGAAAGGAATTTTTTTTTAGGGGAGTATACATCTCACGGATTTTCACACATATCATTTTTTTCACAATTTTGAAAAATTGAAATTTACATTTGTGATATTCAAGACCATAAATATCCCACCACAAAAACATTAAAATAGTAAATAAATTAAATATCCCACACCATTAAATTATATGCAATATAAATTGAATATAGACTACGGCGACATATAGATCGAATATCGAGTATCGTAATCCATGCACATTTCATATTACCAAGCATTTCCAAGTATGGAATGCAGCAATGTATATAATGGTAAGTAGAGCATTTTAAAAAATTATTTTTATCAACATTGTAATTTTATATTTACTAACGAAGGGGATTTTCAATCACGATATTTTTGTTTATATTTAATTGAAATTTATTTTTCTTTAATATTTTTTCATATTTTGTATGCTTTTGCAGTTTTTGGCAAAACAATGAAATAATAATGGTTATTTGTTTTTTTATATATTTCATTTTATATTCTATCTTTATAAATATATATTTTCAGCACATTTTCCAAACCCTACATTACTAACTAGTGCAAGTATATAGTAAGATAAGCCAGATTAGGGGTAAGTATTTAGTAAGACATGCTAAACAAGGGGATCAGTTCAATAAGATTTTTTCATTCATAACAAGGAATCTCATCCACTTTAGATTGATGCTCATCTCTTGCGTAATACCGTGATATCTAGCCGTGGAGCTAATTGATCATAACAAGGAAAAGCATCCACCCTAGAAAGCCATCCACCTTAGAGTGATTCCAATCTCTTATGTAAATGTCAATATATATTTCTATCAAATTCCATAACACTAATAAAAGACTGATAAAAAAGCACGATAATGATATATGATTCAGTTTTATTTTTACCAGTTACAATTGTTTATAAAACTCAACTGATTACTCATTATTCCCACTCAAATCTGCAATTACTACGTTCCATATAATCACATTCTATTTTTGAATTTTTCCACTTACATTTTGCATGCATCCTCTATATTTATATCTGACTACACATGGTCAACAAAGGCATTACCCAAAGACAGAAATCAACAAGAAATTACCCAAAGGCAATGAAATCAACAAGAAACAATGTTTTTACGTTACGTTTTTGTTTCATAAAATAACCTTTCATACAATTCCAGTAAACATGGGTTTCAAATGGGTACTGGTAATAAAATGGGACAAGTTTGCACGCTGTGAACCGTACAGCACTTTCAAATCACCAACAGGGAATCCCATGACCAATATGACTCGAAACCCAGAGCCTACGGATCCCATGAATCCTTCTCTCCCATGACCAATATCACTCGAATGCCAGAGCCTACGGATCCCATGAGTCCTTCTCGAAGATAGATTAACCACGCCTACTCATTTGGAATGTCCAGGATGACCCTATCATATCTGTTTTAGCAAATTAAGATTTAGAAAATAAGATGAAAAAAATAGTAAGGTAATTTTATTATTAGATGTAGTTATCATTCAGTGCACTACTACATCAATGAGGTTTCTAAGACATTTATTTAAGGAATTATTTTCATTTTGTCTCAACTAACTACTGGAAATTAAGATTTCAAAAATAAAATAAAAAAATAACATAATTTTATTCTTAGATGTACTTATCATTCCATGCACTACTACATCAATGAGGTTTTTAAAACATTTATTTAAGACACAATTATTTACATTCTGTCCCAACTATCACTACTGCATATATGGGCAATTTAAGATCTCTTTTTAAGACATTTCGTTTTAAATCATTCAAAAGCAACTGCGTGCGTTCCACGTCATTAGATAAAATTTCATGGTGGGTGGTGCTTGGTATTTAAAAGCTCTATTGCCATTTTTTAAAACTCTTGAGGAGTTTAAAAGAATGGAACAAGAAGTAATGGCGAAAGCATGAAGTTGTGTTACAGATTTTGGTGAAAGAAGGTATATTTGGCCGGAAAAATTCATAGTTCAATAAGTATTCTTTAAGCGTGGGATCGAGTTCTTTGGGTGCGAAAAAGGTAGTTTAATTGATGGTTAGAAGATAACCCTTAATTGATCAAGCTTTAAAGTTTGATTGAGCCATATATTGCTCGTGTAGCTAAGTTATTAGAACTCAATTGAGAAATTGAGCATTCAAATGAATCTCTCCAACCACCACGGCGGCAGCATTGTAGAGGCTCAAACGAAGATAACTACTCTATAATTTGTCTTCCTTAGTAATTTTTTTTTTTAAATGTAAAGAGTAATTAACTAAAAAAACACATGAACAAAAACCATCAAACCAATTAATTAAAAGGAAAGAATAACCATGCTAATGACAAAGAATGAAAATTGTGTAGCAAAGAGTTACTCTTCTTAATATTATGAATGAGTTAAATAAGATTACATTGGAGACATCGACATTAAATGACTCCAATGAGACTAAACTAAACTGGACTAACTGAAACTAAGTTAGTACACTTGGATGGATAGTTTTGAGTCCTAGCAAAAACCCTTGAAAAAAACATAGAAAGTCACGAAACCATAAAAAATGCCCTTCAAAACAACTTAGAAAACTATAAAACCAAGCTAGAAAACCATTAAAAAAACCCTTCAAAACCTACAAAACATTTTGAAACCACAAAAAAAATTACAATTTAGGCTTCAAATTCATATTTTCAGATTTTTTTTTTTCTAATTGCTTTAGGTTTTTAAACTTTTCTTGAGGAATTTTGTGAAATAAAATTTCAATTTTTTTTAGGTTTTTGTTATTTAAAATGCATTTCAAATTTCTAGTAAATTTGGCCAAAAATATACCCAAAAAACTCCAAAATAGAAAACAATGAAACTATAACCAATAAATAAGTAAATTAGGAGCTTGATATTCACATGATAAATATGGTCGCTCATAGTCAACCTCTATTTATAAAATAAGAAACTTATTTTATTATTTTAAATTTGGATTAATTTATATTTCTAATATTTTTTAATAATAATATATTTGATTGTAGTTTTAATAATAAAATTTAATCTTTGAAGTTAATAATCTAAAAAAATAGTTATTTGCTATTTTGTTTTATATATCATATCATGAGAGATATATAATTATAATAATTTACATAACATATATATAACTATATAACATAACATGTAACTATATATTCAACTATTATTTAACTATAACATCACATAGCTATATATTAAATTTGTATATATAATATATATATCATATAGTTTTCAACTATAACTAACATACATATATATAATTAATATACTACATAATCATAGCTATAGCTCTATTATATTATACATAGTTCTATGTTATCTAGTTATACATAAAATTTATGTTTTAAATATATATAAAAAATTTTAACATACACATAAAATCTCTAAACTCTAACCATAATTAGTAAACGATACATATATATAAGTATATTATAAGTTTATAATACTAAATATATAATAGTTAGATATATTATTTATAATATAACATGAAATCTTCTATAATTATTTAAGATATAATATAACTTGATATAAAATTAGTTAACATATATATATACAAAATAGTCTAGTAATCACCATTTGCTTTTTCCATTACATTGGAAAGACTTTTTTGCACGAAACAACTGAAAGTTCATTGAGCACCTCATAGAAATGTGATAATAAAATTGAACACTTGCCTCCAATCCACTGCGATATCATACTCGCTCCAGTCATAAACTAGAAAATAAGGGGAGAAACGAGTTTTATTTTATAACATAAAATGTAATTATATGTATATGTAACTAGATTCGAATAGTCCATAAATACTATAAAGATCATATCGTTGTATATGACAATCCAAGACATATATAACATAAGATAATTCGATAACTACTTATCATAACATAAAATTATTCGTATATGTATATGTATATGTATCTATATTATATATATAATATATAATATATATATATATATATAATATATATATATATATATTATATATTGATTGTAACATAACGTACACATACCCCGGATGCGGGTGATAGGACGGGTGTCATGGCGGAGCCACATGCAAGCCATGTGCCTCCTCGTGCCTGAGGCAAGCCCTCATAACTATCCTCGCCGCCAAGGAATGTTGGTACAGAGCGAGCCTGAAAACTGCATTCAATGCGGAATTGGGTGAAAGGAAGAAACTGCAATCTGCAGTTATGGTGGACAGATTCCGAGGGGAGGAAGGTTTTGTTAATATGGGTGATGATATGGGCCACAGGGATCATAATGTTGTATGCCGATTCCCTCTCCAGGCTACAGCTCCAGACGGGAGGCATTTGCGCTCAGTTGAGGGGCATCAACGTTTTGAAGGCTGTCTGCGTCAAGGTGGGTGGCATCTGCGTTCAGTTGAGTGGCGTCTGCATTGAGTTGAGTGGTGTTTGCGTTCAGTTGAGGGGTGTCTACGTTTGAAGGGGTGTCTGCGTTCAGTTGAGAGTTGTCTCCAACCTTGATTCAGCCCTGTCCCTGCAATTATACAATGCCCCGCTGCTCCTGCAAAGATGGTTCGAAGGAGAGGACCCGCTTGAGGAAGGTCGTCTTGTCCTCCATCCTCAAGGCCTCGCCTTCCTTGCTGTCATTGTCGCTGCCATGGAGGGTTTTAGGCTACACCCATCCAAGCTTGCCAATTTATGGATGCGAGTGGTTCGAATCAGGAACCAGCCCCTCCATCTGCATTCGGCTCCGCCATCTTCACATTTGGTAGTTCGATGGACAAACCACGAATTAATGCACATGTCTCGGTTTTTTTCATCGAGGACCCCTAGGAAGATGAAGGAGATTCGAGTGGTCCGAAGAAACTCCCAGGTGGAAGCTCAGTCGAGGATGGGAAGCAACCGGTGGAGGAACCTGAGCAAGCTCCTAAAAACCCTCAGAATCAGAAGGCATCAACTTCTAAGGAAGACGATGAGGACAAATGGAACGCCCTGTGGGAGAAATACGGATGGTGTAGGGTGGTCGAGGAAAAGCCGTCGGAGTAGCCCTCAGATGGCTCAAATCCTCGTCATCCAGCTTGGCTCAGGTTCTGTCTTGGTTTACGGCTCTATTTTTAGTTTCTCAATTTCAAGTCCGAAGCTTCTACTTGCTCTTGTTAATTTTGCATGGCCTGTCAGGCAAATTCTCGAGAGTTTCATGAGGCCCCTGTGTGGGCAGTACTGTTACGTTACTCATCCCCTGCAAGGGTAGTTCTGTTTTGATTTTGTGCCCCTGCGTGGGACTAATCTGTCTGGTCTGGTCTAGTTGGGAAGCCCCTGCGAGGGCATTTTTTGTGCTGGGTAAAACGAGTCCAAAACGACACAGTTGGCCTTGGACACACTGATACCATGTCTCTAAAGTTTCTTTGTACATAATATAATAGCGTAGTTTTACTGAGAAAACAAAAAACATAATGTAACATAGTGTAATATGTACATTGTGCATAACTATACCATTTAAGGTAACATAATTATTTAAAAGATAGCATAACACACACACAGACATATATATGCTCATGTTTGAAAAATGCATCATTGATAGATAAATTAAATCAATTATGAAAAGTGCATCTGGTCTAATGAATAAAAGAATTTAGACTTAAGTTTCTAAGTTGTACCATATTGTTTCATTATGTAGTGTATCGTACAACAAATATTGTTTTCAGGTGGTTGCGCCTCATACATGTCATGTGTCAAAGTCAAACATTAATAATGTAAATTCTATTGTAACATTTTGTTGGCATAAAATTTTATTAGTTTTGTAAATAGGTTTACTTCAATTTTTACATATATATTTACATATATATGCGCTATGAATAAAATGCATTATTTGGAAAGGAGAAAAAGTGTGACGATGGATTTGATCACTTCCTTCTATTTTGTTTAGATGGAACTCAATGTACTTTGGTTGATAAATTATAGAGAGATGGACTCTAAACTTTAGGACTTCAGGCTAGATTATTCTGCTTGAGCTTATAAATGGTTTTTTTGTCAACATTTTTTTCATGGATTAATTTATATGTATTATATGTAATATATCGAGGCATCCTATATATCTGCCCCAACTGTAGGCTATTGTAGTATTAGAGGTTATGTTATACATGGTCTAGCTTGTGATAGACCACGTAGCCCATCAAGAGTTCATGTTCCCATTGTAGATCTCGCCTCTGACACTAGTTGAAGTGTAAGAGATAGCCTTTCAGTTTCTATTGATGACCATGCTACATCCAATGGATGTTCTTCACCCATTTCAGGTGCACCTCTTGCATTTTAAAATCCTATTTAACCTTTATGTGTTTATGCCTTGAAATAGTCTTTAATTTTTAAATTGTCTTCAATTGATCTGTTTGAATTTATTATATATGTTATTATGCCTCTAGTTTGGTAATTATATATATGTTAAATTAAGTTTATGATTTATAGGTACTCAACAGGACAAAGATGAGGATCAGAGTGCAGGAGTGATCCCGCCATGGGATGATGCTACAACTCATATCACATTAGAGGATGTTAAGACTCGTCATACATGGATCACAATAAAGATAAATAATATCCCTCTTAATTCATCGACTCATCTTGCATTATCTTTGATGCTAGATAGCATGACTAGGTTGATCGATACATACTTCAGGTTGGGCTCACGTAGCCACATATTACAGTTCATACATAGGATCAGGAGGCATGAGGCTAGAGGCCCATATTCTTGGGAGGTGGTAAAAGAGGCGACCAAGGAAATTGATGTTTACGGGGAGTTTTTCAAAATCCATCTGGATATCCCTGCTAGATATAAAGGTTTAATCCCATTAAAATATTTTAGTAATGTTCATGTAACCCCTTTCATGTATGATAGATTCACTGGAGCTTCGGCCAATTCCCCCAATGATGATTAGGTCGCCATTTTTTTTGCTAAACATTGATATGTAAAATTTGTGTTACATATGAGGTTAAATTACACTAATAACGGATCTCATTTTATGCTACTGGAATGGGATGTACCTATGAGCATGAGGGGGCTTGTAGGGGCCCCGGGTATGTACCACCACCTCCAATATTATTTCTAGTACTGTCTCGAAGCTTCGTATTACCTAGAAATCTAGAGAAATTGTCACAACTTGGTAGTGAGATGCGGGAGACTATTGCAAACAACATGTGCGGGTCATTGGCTAGTGTCCATGTTGCATTACATGGGGAGATTAAGAGACCACAACCACTACCTCGTGACCCACCAATGCCCTTATATGATGATGCATTTCTCAGGGGTTTACCCTTTGATCAACTTTTGAGACATACATGTATGTATTGTGATGCCATTCGTGAGACTTGGAGGGTGAATGTTTTGTGTGACACAAATTAGGTACATATATATACAAATATTTTGACTCTTATCGACAAATTATGCATAATTATTTATATTAAAAAGTTTAGTTCGCATTATATTACGTAATTTATATTAATAAGTTCATGATAACATGTAAACACATCCCAACTACATGCATGAGCTTATGAGGTCATCTAAGGGGGCAGTCGATGAGTGAAGGCATCCTTGATGAAAGCCCATTTGCACGGATTCTCTTCCACCTCCACCTTATATGTTCACTAATGTGAAGGAGTGCCATCATGTACAACGACATGGACCAACAGGTGGGGTAAAATTACTTATTCCTAATATTTCATCATTTTTTTCCTTAAGTTACATAGATATGCTAATTAATTTCTAGACTAATTTAATTTGTCCTTTCCATTGTGTACATAGGCCCATATGTCGAGTGTCATTGAAGCCACCATTATGTGGAGATATGATTGGGATGTTTGGTTTAGAGGCACTAATTCTGCAGGTCCATTGATGTAGGTCCCAATCATTGAGCCATAGGTAGGATAGCATCAAAACAAAATTCATGATTAGACCCGCATCTTATAGGACTATTTGGACTCGAATTAGGTTAGTAGATTCATGTATATATGTGATTCAAAATGTGGTTCAATATAATTTATTTCCATATCGTTTATTTTGTACAAACAATGATTTAATTAGTTTGAATTTGAATGCATTATATTGCAATACCATCATACAGACACTTACCTTGTGTAGTAGAACTCAGATAGGCATTTTGGTGGTACTTTGAGTGTCATAATGTGTATATTTTCAGGCTCATTTCATATGGCACATTCCATGTGTTATACCTGCTTTGTATACTTTCATACATGAACATTTTATGGATGTACATCATGGAAATTATTTTAGTTTATGGATTCTTATCATTTCAGTTTATGGATGTTTATATGATATTTGTAATTTATATACCTTTTCATATGGATAGTTTATTGATACATTTATTCATTATTTTAGTTTATGGATTTGTATTAATATTGTTTATGGATGGTCATTGATTTTTTAAGTTTAAATGGATTTGTTAAAACTATTTTGCTAATGTAATAATTTTTCTATATACTATAACTTTTATCAGTAAAATATATGTTCTATTTTGATTTCCAGTTTCACAGACAAAGAAAATGAGTACAACCTTAAAAGTTATGATCAAAGTCACTTTGATACTTAAAATGAACGAAAATATATCATGAATTTATTTAATATTGAATATGGAAATAATTCCAATCTTGCTTCATATTTGCTTTTAGAAAGTGTATTTTACTGCAAACATTATGTTATTACAATTCAATTTTAAAAGTAAAGTATTTGACTTATAAAGTAATT
>APFE030998120.1:0-20365 GCA_000404065.3 Pinus taeda | reverse complement strand
GTTGTATGTGGACACCTTCTGAGTTTTTGGCAATGTCCCAAAATAACCATTGAGCTGGGTTGTCTTGGATAGAAAAGCCGACGCCCGGCTGCTTTTATGGGATTTTTCCTTCAGGGAACTGGGTGAGTCACGGAGGAAAAAGCATTCCAATACGCGCTGGCCAAAAATCATGCCCAAATTGTGTGGCGCGGGCTTTGTTCTGGGACAGAGCATCTATGGGCGCGCCCTCTTTGCAGGAACTGATCCATTGGCGTGGGTCAGACACTGTGGACCCGCGCTAATGGAAAAAGGGCATCTTCAGAGGTTAATCTTCAAAGGGTGTCTTCAGGGTTATTGAACTTCATACTCAGGAGACCTCAATGCAAGTGTTTTCAAGTTATGTCACTGGCCACAGGTCCGTAAATGTGTCCTCCAATTTGTGACAGTGGGGGGGTAACAAGGACAGTGACCAACGGTGACAAATTACTGCGTAACACCCATCGTCACTGATAACTCTGGAACATAACAAGCACAGATCATGGTCTGATCTCCTAGGACAAAAATTGAAAATCCATCGAAGCTCTCTGTCGGTATACCTCTCCGCTCAACCATCTATGCATCGATGAAGTTGTGGGTGGCCCCACTATAAACCAAAACTGATACTCGTTGGCCACATACTGTCCCCCATACGCGCAGCGTCAAATACTTGGGAACTCCTCGCAATGCTGCAAGGGCTCCTTCGGTAGGTGCAAAAATTGCACCACCTGCTGCTAGTGGTGGAGGCGGCAAGGGGCCCTGCACGGCATGACTATCTCCTACCTCCACGTCATCCTCCACATCCTCTTCCCCACTGCTCTTGGAGAAGGCCTCAATAAAATTTTCTTTACCAGCAGCACATCTATGTCCTAGTGCCCACGGCTCCTAACAGGTAAAGCACAACCGCTTCTTCTTCAACTCCCTCTTGGCATCATCATCAATCTGTGCTCGTCTTGGATTCCCCTTCGGAGTCAAGATCCTCATATCCTTCCCCTTAGGCTAGAAAACCTATCTCTGTGGGTAAGACGTTCGGGCCCTGGGTAAGGCATCCTATAAGTCCTGGGTCCTGCTGATAGCATCCTGGAGTGTGGTTGGTCTAATGAACCTGAATAGACCCTGAAGTGGATCTGCTACCCCTCAACAAACATGTAGATCCTCCGTGTCGTGGATAGATCTGGCACCATCACTGAAATCCTCAGGAAGTCTGCAATGTAGGTCTCTGGGCTGCCTATCTGTTTGAGCCTCGTCAACTCAACAAAGTGTTGTTCCGGATCCCTCCGGTCAAACCTCTCCATCAATATCCTGGTGAACTCGACATATGTCGTCACTGAGGAGTGTCCAAGTGTAACCATCCCATGGAACCACCATCCTGGGCCTCACCATCCAAATGTAATGTCGCCACCTTGATGGCCTTTGCTTTCGACATCTGGTTAAGCTAGAAATAGATGTCCAACTTCTCCACCCAAGACCTTACCGAACTATTTGATGAGCCATCAAACGTAGGCAAGTGGAATCTACCAGTTGTGCGGTGGGTGTCTCCATCGTGATAATGTTGGTGTCCTCTGTGATGGTCGCGGGGTCTACTATCCCGCTGGAGCTTAACAAAGTCTCTGAATGAGAGAGCATCCCTGAACTCCTGCCCATAGGCCTGGTACTCTGCAAAATAATTGCCCATATGACCAGGCTCTGCCTCCTGCTGGGCTCCGACCTCTGTGTCTGCTCCTAGAAAAGTGGGCATGGTAGAGCGTGTAGGGGCATGTGAGGCCATCTATGAAGTAATATCACGTTGAGTGGCACCATGCTCTGGAAAATGGTGAGATGTACCCAATCCCTCACCAACCTGGAAAACTCGTGGGTTCTCACGTTATCTAGCCTCCACTGCCGTGAATCTCTGCCCCATCACCTCAATCTTCCTCGACAGATCCTACACTAATTTGAGGTGCATGTATGGAAATCTCTTCCTGTCCTCATCTGCCATCAAATCCTCCTGTTCTGCATCCACCACAGGCTCCTCCTGTTCTGCGTTCACCACAGGCTCCTCCTGTTCTGTGTCCACCACCTGAATACAGTCTCCCTCTCCGTAGGTGTTTCCAACCTACGCCCAGTGTCTTTGTATCTCCTACCTCTGTAATATATGTAGGGAATTTCCCCCGGTGTCATAGATTACTAGCTCCATAGGCTGAGCCAGATCTATGCTCTAATACCACTGTAATATCATGTTTTAGGGATATTCCCCAAAACTCCAATAAACTCCAATCCAAATACGTACAAATGATATAGTAACCGGGAAGTTCAAAATGATAGAAATAACAGTGGTGCAACATATAATAATGTAAACGTGAAACATAAGTAGATATTCAAGAAATGTAGAGAGAAATGCTAAGCCATTTTATTATACTGAGTAATGGAATGAGTACAGGATGTGATCGAAAGGATGGCACCTCGACTTGCTCACGACAAGTGAAGAAATACACTCATAATAGTAAAGGAATGGCCTCTCTCTGAACTGCGCCAAGCTGCTAGAGAAGTGTCGTGCTACTATTGCTATTGGAAATCAAATGAGGATCTGGGGCTGTTCCCCTCCTCATAAAATGCTGAAACTCTGGAATCAAACTCTACTCAAGAAACCCAGAAAAACCCAGAAAGCTTTTCTAAAATAGCCGACCCCCGAAAATCACCCCCTTAGGGATCTACACTGTTCCTCAAGGCTTTGTGCTGCCACTGAGTAGAATCCTCCAAAACTCTACCCGAAACTCTGCCAAAATCCTCCAATATCCAAGGGCTAATCTCTTGCTCAATCTCCCGGCTCAAATCCTCCACAAAACCCCCAATCTGGAACTGCCTCCAAAAGAGTTGCGTCCCTCTCTCTCAAGATTACGCAATCCTCAAATGCTCAGCTCCTCCTCAACGCCAAAGATCAATACTACTACAAAATACTGCTAGAAACTACCTTGCCTGATTAGGCACTTGAAGTCCCCTGGGGCTAAGGGTGAGATCTCCGAACGGAGACACTCAATGCATTAAACAGTGCTGCAAACAGGCTAAATAGCTAGCGCGCTCCAAGTCGAAGTGACTAGCTCAAGTGCACATAATCAAATTACAAAATGAGGAGGCTCCTCTCTCCTTTATAGTGTTGGCCTCTCTCAACCCCAAGGCCAACCTACTCCAACATAGCCCCTTCTCTTGCCACGTGCTCCTCTCCATCTGCGCAGTCCCTCCAAGTGTCTGCGTGGGCCTCTCCTCTACGTGGTCCTTTGGCCCCCTTGGCTCCCCTTTAAGTTACAACTTTGTGCTACTAGGGAGTGACTTTATTCTAAAAGTGAGTTATGTCCCCACTTTCCTCACTTTTTAAATCATAAATAACTATAGAAGGCAAAATTAAGCAAAATCGAATATTCCAATTAGCCATGGCTAATTAGGAATATTACCCTTTTCCCAAGCTCACTCATCACAGGCTAAAGTGGGCCTAAGTGCGATGCATAGCACTTATTCAGTGTGGCACCTGCAATGCATTACAGCCTAATGAAGGGCTTCCTGCAATGATATCTTTAGAGACACTTTTTGGATAAATTTTGTGATGGAACTTCTTTGGGAGTGAGGCTTTCAGATGACTAAGTTCTTTAGGACATGAAACAACTATATTAGGGGTTGATGAATCCTAATAACATTGACATGTGAGTTAAGGTTGATGTGCCCAAATAAATCTATAATAGAGACTCAGCCCATTTCCCTTATCCATCATTATACTGGGTCTTCATAAGAATACGAGATTCAAGATTTCCTAAATAATCTATACACTATGCCTAATTTTAAGCCATTGAGCCAAATTTTCAGCCTAGATTTTCAATATAATCATGATTCTCATTCTTTTTTACCACTACATTTGACCACTCCCTTGAGTACTCTTGAGCCTGATACTACTCTTGTTGAGATTAGCCTTGGTAAATCCTTCCATATTAGTTCAAATTTGGACTCATCTCAGCAGGTGTAGCTTGTGAATTTGTTGCAAAACCATCTTAGTGCCTTTGCTTGGGGCTATGAAGATATGAAGGGTATTCCTCCTGAAACTTGTACACATCATATCTATATTCAGGAAGGAACCCAACCTGTCTAACAACCACAAAGGTGAATGAATCCATCTCTAAGAGATATTGTGAAGGAAGAAGTACATAAACTCTTGGATGTCGGTTTTATCTATCCTATTTTTTTATAGTTAGTGGGTCTCTCCATTAGTGCTAGTATCTAAGCAAGATGGATGATGGCGTATTTGTATTGATTATCGAGAATTAAACAAATCCACTCTCAAAGATTATTTCCCTCTCCCTTTCATTGACCAGGTGCTTGATACCCTTGCAGGAAAGAAATATTTTTCCTTTTTGGATGGCTTCAGTGGTTGTAACCAAATACAAATTGCACTCGAAGATTAGGATAAAACTACTTTTACATGTCCATGTGGTACATTTGCTTATAAAGTGCTTCCCTTTGGTTTATGTAATGCCCCGACTACCTTTCAAAGGGAAATCTTGGCTATTTTTGCTGATCTAGAATTTGTAGAAATTTATATGGATGACTTTTCTATGTTTGGTGATTCTTTTCAGGAAGCTCTCAAAAATCTGGAGAAAGTACTTCTTCATTGTCAAGAAGCCCATCTTATCTTGAGTGATAATAAATGTATATTAATGTGCAAAGTGGGAGTGGTACTTGGCCATTTGATTTCTGGTAAAGGTATCCAGTTTGATCCAGCAAAGATTGAAATCATTCTGCATCTTCCTGCACCCAAAACTAAAAGGGAAGTAAGAGGTTTTTTAGGACATGCTAGTTACTATAGAAGATTCACTGGAAAATTCTCTAATATAGTTGCCCCTCTTTTCCGACTTCTAGCTACAGATAGTGAATTTTCTTGGACCACAGCTTGCCAACAGTCTTTTGAAACATTGAAGGAAAAGTTAGTACAGGCACTAGTTTTGAGAGGTCCTAACTAGTCCCTGCCTTTTCACATTTCCTCTGATGCTTCAGATTTGGATATTGGCGTAGCTTTAGGACAAGAGGAAAATAAGAAATCCTATGCTATTTATTATATTAGTAAGAATTTGTCTTCCATTGAATTCAATTATACAGTTACAAAGAAAGAGTTTTTAGCTGTAATTTTTGCAATTAATAAGTTTAGGTACTATATTACAGGATATGAAGTATTTGGACATACTGATCATTCCACAATTAAATATTTGATGAAAAACCATTGACTAGCAGTAGAGTGACTAGGTGGTTACTATTGTTGCAGGAATTTAATATTACTATTGTTGATAGACCAAGAAAATCTAATGTTGTAGCAGATTTTCTTTCTAGATTAGATAATCCTAGTGAAGCAACTCCTGTTAATGATGATTTTCCGAATGGAAATATTTTTGCTATGTCAAGAAATTCTCTGTGTTTTTCTGACATTGCTAATTACTTGATTACTGGGAAAACACCACCCCACTTGTCCGCTCGTGAAAAGCGGAATATTATTCAGAAAAGTGTTGCATTCTCCTGGATTCAAGGAGATCTCTTTTACATTGGTCCATACCTAATTATCCATAGGCATGTATGAGAGGAGGAAGTGTTTGAAATATTAAAATCCACTCATGATGAACCTTGTGGAAGCCAATTTGCTGATAAGCGGACTGCATATAAAGTATTGCGTGCTGGTTACTTTTGGCCTTCCTTATTTAAGGATGCCAAACAGTATGTTAGGCGATGTGATAGTTTTCAAAGAGTGGGCCAGCCTAATCAAACCAATGAAATGCATTTATGCCCCCAAGTTATGATTAAGCCGTTTGAAAAATGGGCTATTGATTTTATAGGGCCAATAAATCCAACGTCATTAAGTAAAAAGCATATTTTGGTTTGTACAGATTTTGTTACAAAATGGGTAGAAGCTAAAGTTGTTTCCTTTGCTACAGAAAAAGTTGTTGATTTTCTTTTTACTGAAATATTACTAGATTTGGTGTTCCTAGAGAAATTTATTCTGACAATGGTCCGCAGTTTATTTCTAATCTGGTACAGGGTGTGATGGAGCAATACAAGATCCGGCACAGGAAATCCACTTTGTATCACCGCAAGAAAATGGCCAGGTGGAATCCACAAACAAAGTGATCGAGTCCATTCTTACAAAGACAACAAATATGCATCGAAAAGACTGGGCTAAAATATTACCAAAAGCTTTGTGGGCATACAGAACCACTTCAAGAAATAGTTGGTATATGGTAAACATGTTCTATTACCAATTGAATTCCAGATCACAACTTTCAGAGCTGCAGTTCAATTAGGACTAGATCTCTCTGAGGCACAACAACAGTGTCTTCTCTAATTAAATGAGTTAGATGAATTTTCTAGTGATGTTGTTCAGCAGAACATACTAATTCAGCAGCAACGCAAAAGGTGGGATGACAAGTCTATTCAGAAAAAGCAATTCCAACTAGGTGATTGGGTGCTCCTTTATGATTCTAGATTTAAAATTTTTAAAGGGAAATTCCATACACGTTGGATGGGACCTTATGAAGTGATCCGAGTATTCGAGAATGGAGCAGTAGAAGTTAAAACTATTGATGGACAAAATTCAGTATTCTTGATAAATGGACACAGAGTAAAGAAGTATTTTCAGCCACTTGCCAGGAAATATTTTACACATTAAGTCCAACAGCAATTTGGGATGGTAGTGGTGAATGGTAATACCAACCTTTTGAAAACATGAATTCTTCTTCTTGAAAAAATAATACAAAAAAAAAGTAAAGAAAAAAGATTTTCCTGTAATTATGAAAATCAGTTTGCTGACATGATTAGAGAAGGATCAACCTGAAAACCAACTTGTTGGTAGGAAGATCAAAAATTTCTAATAAAAAGAGATTTTTCTTGATATTTAGATATGCTAGCGACCACCAAGTAAAAGTAGGTTCAGCAGAACCAACCTTTATGCAATTGGGGTATTCAGCATGGATATTTTTATTCAAGTAACGCTTAATTTTCGCTATAGTTATTTTTCTTGCACTAGTGCAGGCAGACCTTCCAGAAAATTTTCTGCCTTTCTTCATATTCCACTTTCGTAACATTCCCTCAGTTTTCTTCTTCAATCCCAAAATACTTAACCTTCCCATACTCTTCTGAATTTACCCTGTCCATTTCGTAAAAACCCCACTTTACCCTTGAATTTTTTTCCTATCCCACTTCTGTTTATCCCCTCTTGTGGTACTATTCCTGGAATCCCTATAACAGAATTCCTTCCCATTCTGAAATTTCCCTTTTCCCACTTCTTTGTTCCTTCATGAATTCATTGCAGGATCTCGTGCACAAAGATCAAAAGGATATGCTCTAAATCATCAAGAAAGGGCGAAGAAAATTTCCAATATAAGTTGAGGAAGCCATGTTGGAAGTCCAGCCTATATTTTACTTAAATTCCCTGTTCTTTTTTTCATATATTATGCTTGCAATAGTGCAAGCATGTCATCCTATATAATAATGCAAGCAAAATGGTACCAGTTGAATAGAATAGTTTAAGCGGTGCAAACAGACTGGTGAAAGCATGCACCCTGTCAGAAACATAGTACAATTTGTTCTTTTCATAGCATACGTCATAGGAAAGTGGTCATCATGAAAGTTTATAAGAATTCCTTTCACTTAGTCAATGAGTACTTGTGTTATCATATTAACTAGGAGAAAATTATTTAAAGTACAAGGTGTTTTTAAGTTAAGAATCATGATCATTTTGTAATGAATACTAAGTTCTTTTTTGAATTATGAAGGAGTGTGGAAGTGTTTAATAGTTGCTTGGATATAATTGCCCCTTTCCGCCATAATCCTAGACGTCCTTCACTCGTAATGATTACCTAACCTAGCCGTTAAAACGCCACCGTAAGTACTAGTTCAAAGATGTCACGCATCGACGGCTATTTCAGTGGAATGAATGGTGATAAGATGGAAGGGATGGTGGATGGTTGGATCCCTATCTATAAGAACCAATTTTCCCGGTGTTTCATGTAAATTCTTGACTGTTCAGCAGCGATGCCACTTGTTCGAAGCGAACCTTCGTCTCTCAGTAGGGTAGAACAGACTGCTGAGTATCGCAAGAGTCTTGCACTATTGCGAGACTCGAGCTATCTTCAGTTCTTGCAAAAGTTTGAAGGGCACAACAATGAAGTGGCCTTACTGTTTGCCAGAAGTTTCAAAAATGGCCGAGTAAAAATTGGGTCTCTAAAATTTTAGGTTACGAAAGAGTTTATAGTAGCAGCGACAGGCTTGGAAAATACTGGTGAGCAGTGGTTTAAAAATTAGAAACTAGAAAGGAAACGAGTGTTTCATCGTCGACAAGAAGATGAAGGTAGATTGGAAGAAAGGAATTCCACATAGTGCCCTGTTGGGACAGTGGCAGGACCTCCTTTTCAATCTACAGAAATTTGTAACCTGTGAGGGAAGGTACTCCTGCACTTTTTTGTACCATTTTAGGATGTTGCAACATTTCAAAGTTCCCCAGCATGTCCGGCGGAGGATGAATTTCCCATATTTTTTCCTTAAGAGCTTGGAAAAAATGGCCAAGGATGTGCAGGACGGACGGGCAGACCAGGCTAACAAGAAGTTATATCACCATAGCCTGATAAATATTTTGGTCCAGAAACAATTAGAAGTTGAAGGCGTGACCTAGGAGACGTTGTTAAAAAAACTACATAAAAAGACAGTTGCTGGAAAGGAGACAGAGGACCCTTCCAGCACAAGCAAAGGTCTAAGTAAGAATGTAAAGGGGAGTCCTTCTTGTACCAATGAAAAAAGGAAACGACGTAAAAAATCAACTGAAGAAAGGGCCCCATCTCCAAAAAACAAGACAACTAGTGCACCTGTTGAAGAGACTCCAGACCCAAACCCCCGAAGAAGACAACCTGTCAGTCCTTGCAGATGCAGCAAAATTTATAGAGGTCGAAGATGACACTTTGTTGGCCGATTTCATTAAAAGGCCCCAGAAAAAGAATGAAGAATCTGGTGCAGGCAAAGAAACACAATCCCCATAGGACGTTGAATCCCCTTCTGCACCAGTGCAAGAAGAAGAACCAGAAGAAGAAGAATTTCTTAATGTAACCATGAGGGATACTGAGGTCCCTGAGGAAGACATAGCCCCTGTCGAGACAGAAGAAGAAGAAGATTTGGTAACTCCTACTGCTTGAATAGTTGAACTAGAGCTTTAAGTGCAGAACTTAGAACAGCTCATAGCTAAAGCGCAGGAGGATAAAGAACATAGTAAAGAAGAATTAACTACGGAGATCCAGAAAAATAAAGGAGAAGTTAGAGTTTGGAAGTACCGAGTTGCGTGATGTTTCAAGCGACTTAAAAAGGTGACAAAGAAACTAAAGAACATCATAAAGAAGAAGTCGGAAACATTGCAGGCTGATGTGAGTATGTTAGAGTAGGATTGAGCTGGAATGCTCAAAGTTTTGAAGGTTTTTTGCAAAGGTAAAGAGTTGTGTGAAGACACACAACAACTTAGGGATGGGAGGATGTTAACCCCCTAATTTTCTCTCTTTTTTCCATTTTCCCCTTCCTAAATCATAACCATTTACAGTTTTTTTACCCCTTTTATACACCCTCATCTTGCACCAGTCCAAGTACGGTGACATATTTCGTATAAACTTTCTTTTTCATAATTTTAATTTAACTTGCATTAATTAATCATTTATTACATGATTTCTTACTTTTAATCACTCCTTGTAACTTATTGATATCTCCAATGTTTATTTGGTAGCTAGAGTACTTACCGTGACTGTTGATCCTAGTGCAGGATCGGATCTTGCACTGTTGTCAGCACAACAAATCCTTGCAGAAGATCCGAACCTCCTTGATCACCGCCTCATTTTGAGCAGCTTCAATCATGACAGCAAGATCGATCAAAAGGCAAACGAGATCGAACCTTTGAAGGATGAAAGCTAGAGATTGGCTACAGCCAGTTTTGCTAACTGTCTAATTTTGAAGGCCAAAAAGCTAAATTCTGCATTTGGTTATGCGGTTGAATGATCTATTTTTGCCTTTGGCCAAATATCTATATAATGTAGAATGTAAATAGGACTAGGGAAGGTTTTTTTAGTAGAAGAGAACAGAGACACAGCTAGAGAGGCGGTAACAGGTTGTTGTATTTTGTTATTGCCCGAATCTGGGCTAGACGATGTATTAATGTATGTACTTACCTCAGTGAATTAATAAAAGGGAGCTCCACCTCATGTTTCACAAATTGTGTTTCTATATTTGAGCTGATGAATTGATTAAGGTACTGAGCAGTGCTTTTATTTAAAGGGGAAACTCGTTGGTTGGCTAGGGTCCAGCCAATCCAACACATTTACCGCATTTCCCGTTTTCCTGTAATTTTTGTTTACATTGTCAAGTGTGATTTAATTTTAAGCACATGCATTCATGTCTGAGTGAAAACGGATCTGTTGTGTGAAGTAGATAAATTCCCTTTCCTACACTTGATTTCATATTGGTTTTCCTCCGCCTAGTCCAAGCAGGAGAAATAACCCTGCACCAGTGCATGTTGGTGTGATATCTCATTTTCTGCAATTCTGTTTGATTGGATTTCCCCGCCTGGTCCAAGCAGGAGAAATGAACCTGCACCAGTGCACGTTGTTGTGATGCAGCAAGCCTTCTTAGTCTACTTCCCGCAATCTTCTTTCTTTCATTAAATGCTCATGACAGGATGAATGTATATTGATTGTTTCTTTATTCCTGCACTCTGTTAAGATTAGAAACATTTACTTTTTATGTGTGCAATTTTATTTAACAGTATAATAGCACTTGCAATAATTAAGCACTCATTTTAAGAATTAAATGCCAAGTGCAGGAAGCTCTGATCTGGTGCAAGAACTAGTTTCTTGCCACGAGATCTGAGTGCTTTGAACCTAGAAAAGTTCAAGCCCTTGCAGGAGGTAAAAATCCTTTAGTAAAGACACCATTTATACCTTCTACATAAATCTCTGTTCTTGCACTAGTGCAAGCAGACTGCGATAGTACAGGACAGATTAGTGCAAGAAGGAAATATCTAAAGGAGCTGTAGAAATTTTTGAATAATTTAACACATATTCAACAGAGATTATCCTGATCATGTACTATTGCGGAAAACATACACAATACATAAGCTCCTCTACGTTGATCATCAATATAGCAGCATCAATAACAATAAAACATCAAGAGCATTCACACATTAACACAGTATGTATCCCGGGGAAAGCATCTCGCTAAAAACCGCAACTATCTGTATATTAATGATTGAGTCATGTAACATTACACAGCATAATACTTCTCACAAGTATCTCCACCTCTGTTACACACAATACAGCTCAGATCTGAATCAATCACTGGCTCAAATCTCCTTCGCTGCTTGCCTGCCTCCGCTGCTCAATACCTGCTCAAGAACTGATGATAATTCCAAGGCAACCACGTATTTACTTGGCTAAATCATGTGAGCACAAGCTACAATGTGGGAAAATACGTGGGCAAACTCATTTGCATACTCAATCCCTTGATTGTGCAAGATCTGATGCACAACTATAGTCACAACTGATAGCAATCTGATTCTCTAACACCTGTCCCTGCTGAACTGAACATGCACTGACATGCAACTGAGTTAACTGATGTATTCATTAGTTGTATTATGAGTTAATAACTTGTGAATTAATTAATAACTAATTCACCCAACTCATCTCTAGTCTATTTGCCAGTTAGACTAAATACAACCAGTTTAACAAAGCTAAACTGAACACAACTCCATCACTGCACCTCCAGTCCACTAAACTCAACTCACTTGAGTTCTAACTGAAGTCATGCATGCAACAACTCAACTAACTCATAAGAAAAGCGTATTTCCTTCTGACAGCTGCATGTGCCACTTCTGTAGCTCAAACTGAAGTGCTCCAAGAGAATAAGACAAAGTTTATAGTCTAAATATTATTATGAGCTAATAATATTTGACTGTTCTATATTTACACTGAGCAGTCACTCCGCTGTGGTGTCACTCCGCTGTGGTCTAAAAATAGAAGTCCATCTATTTTTCCAACTTGATCAATCATCCATAAACAGCAACCTGCAATCCATAGACATTATCCATATGTCTAAAAATAGACATAGTCTAAAAATAGACTTGCGCCAAAAATAGCCTGCGGGCCCACTTAGTGAAGGCGACTCTTTTCACTAAGCTCCATCATCTTGTTGCAATCTCAACAAACCACGCCTCAGCTGCTTCCTCCCGCTTTCCATCAAAGTATGGCGGTTTGATCTTACAAAATTACCCTTGCAACTCTATCCATTGCCTTTTTGATGTCTGTTGTTCAGAAGCATTATCGGATCATTCCTCTTCCCTTCCTTCGGACTCTTCAGCTTCTATGTGGTGATTCTGCTCTTCTGACATTCTTTGCAGCTCAGCACTGGGATTCGCTGGCTGTTGATTCTGTTTATCGGACAAGATTTTTATAATCCTTTCTTGTTCCATAGTTAACCTTGCGTTGTCCTCCTGTAATCGGGCCATTTCAATTTTCAACTCTTGTATTATATCCAGTATTGCCAGATTTGTATTGCGAGCCTCCTCACCAAGCTGTACCCATAACTCGGGGTTGTTCTCAAGACCAGTTCCAGGTCCCTGACCCACCCCAAAATTGTGTGATGCACTATTTGTTCTTCTCATGCTGTCAATCCTCTGTTCCTATACTTAGCATAAGAAAAGTGTTAGGAAGAAAAAAACAAAAGGTCAGTGCATTATCTATTCTTTCTTGAATTTCTCAATAGAGATGGAAATAAATCGTATATACTCTATCTGTCTATTAGTTTTTAGTTTTTAGTTTTTAATTTTTAGTTCCCCAAAGGCCACAGTTTTGGTAAAATGGCTCTGATACCACTTGTCATATACCCCCTTACTATTAGATAATTTTTTTTTTACTTATTTAACCTACGACAAGATTTCTCGTCTTGCATGTTATTACAATGTTACAACATTATATATTCACAATGTAATTTTCGTTTTACAATGTTGCAAGGGCCGGCAGTCGGAAAACCTTCCCAGCAGTAGGACTGTCATTCGCATTTATCTTTCCGGTAGTAGGACTATCACTCGCATTTATTTTTATAGTACCATCGTCATTATGTGTTAGTACTACACCAGCTGCCGGGTTCACCTACACTTTCCACCTGGCTTGTTATTTATTTCCTGCTCTGTCATGGTGGCATGGCAAGAATAGGAGTACCATTGGTGATTGTGCACCTTGGGCTCGTGCAGCAATCGGCAGCAATGGTTTCAGATGGCAGATCCAAGGGTCAAGCATTGATCTGGGGTTTTTGCATTCATTTACTCGGGTGGTATGACTCATTCATTCCATTATGCCTTAGTGCTCATCCCCGCTCCACTCCTCCTTCTTCCGTACCAAACCTATGTGTATTACTGTGTTTGCAACCCAAGGTTCGAGTGCAGGAACTGGCCTGCTCAAATTCCAGACAATTTATGCAGTCGTGTAAGTGACCTACATGTTTTATTTTGCTCGTGTCTCTGTTTTTTTTTTTTTATTTGCAATACTTCGTTCATACAGTAACAATCTTCCTTTTTTTTTGTATGTTTGAGGATGTAAGAGGAATGGGTGCAACCATAGAATGCTGGTTTTCATTGTGGGATGGCCGCGACTACTTAGATTGCCTACCTCCTGCATGGACTACCGGGTAAGCA
Source organism: Pinus taeda (assembly GCA_000404065.3). Taxonomy (NCBI): domain Eukaryota; kingdom Viridiplantae; phylum Streptophyta; class Pinopsida; order Pinales; family Pinaceae; genus Pinus; species Pinus taeda. The sequence continues at coordinate 6,633 of APFE030998120.1, read as the reverse complement.
TCAAAGGTTCTGGTTCGAGTTGTCTTTGGAGAGTTCAATGTATATAAGTCTGTTGTCTCAAGGGTTTATAGACTGTTCCCCATTTTTTTATGGTTTCAGTTACAGTGATGGTTCCTAATGTGCCTGGAACATAATTCCTCTGCAGTATTTCTTCGATGTTTATGGGTTTTGAGGTCGCAGGCTATTCTGGCCTGAGGCTTGGCCGTGTTGACACATGTTTAGGCTTAGGTCACCTTGGACTAGATCTCTTGTAATTATGAGGACAAACTTTCTGGGTCCATTATAATTTGTTATAAGTTATCTTGGGTCGAGCCCCTGTAATTTATTTTGGTTTGTTAGTTGACGTTTCGTTTTACCACTTTAAATGAGTCCTTGTGTCTGGACTAAGTATTTTTTTTTTTTTTAATTCAAATTCCATTTGGGAATAGCCTAGTCCATAAGGATTTCCGGCATGAATTTTTGGACTCAATTTCTAGGTTTTCTGTAAATTCTCAAATGATAATTAGTTGATTTTTTTTTTTACGCGACAGCTATAAAACACTTCTCTTGTATTATGGTTTCCCACTTGTGTTTATCTTGAGATACAAAGTTCTATTTACTCATGTTCTATATTGAAATAGTAAGACCTGAATTATCTAAATGCCACCGAAATTTTCTGTTTAGAAAGTAGTTTGTTCATATAATCACCTGGATATTTCTTTTTTAGTGACATTCTTTCGGTTTACCTTAGTGCTATGATGAGTGACCCTCTGTGTGCCTGTAGGTTGAAATGTTTCACTGATTGCCAAACCCTCTCAGGGTTTCTTCCTATACTAACGTTGAAGGGGTCCTTTATAGGGTTCAGGCTTCCTTGCCTGAGCACCACCGTTGTGGTGGCATAATCTTCAGTATTTTAACTTATCTCAATTAGTTGCCTGTCCTAATTTTTAATTAACATGTACATAAAACCCTGTTATGAACTTGGGGTTTGAGGACCCACCTCAAACTCGCATTTGTTTCCACGTTTTATTATTTCCTTTCTTAAAGAGCATTGCAACTTCATTTTTAATTTTAAACAAGAAATTTTATAAAATTTAAGATGCTATTGGCCCTGTTTTCATTTTCAAGGCATTAGCTGCCTACACACTGTTATTTCGATATTCTCAAATGTGCTCTTTTCTTTTTTGTTTGACAAAGCAGTTTTGTTAAAGTTTAACTTCCATTTTATTGTTGTATTCACACGCTTTATTCGGCTAAAACTGTAGACTGAAGTCGTGCTCCTAAATTTCGTTTTCAAGATTTCTTCTACCCAACAAATATTCCCTAATTTTCTTACCTTGCATTAACAGATAAGAAAGAGAACATATTTTCGTCTTACATTACCCTGCTAACCGCACAAAAATAAACCGTAGCTCTACTTCTCATTTCTGAATAGTTCACAAAAAGATTAACTAACAGATTATTCGGGTGATTGGCTTTACCTACCTTGTCTTCCAAGCGGTAAGGACTCCTCAGAGGTTCACCTAGGTACTCTGTTGTTTCTGGACCACCCAACCACGAGATTTGTCTTTCAGGACCAAAATCTCCCCCCTAGGTGTCTTGTAGGACCACTATCCTCAGCAAGAAAGCTTGCACTTCGTGCTTGGCTATTTAGTTATCACGAGCCTTAGCCTTTCCTTTTTTTTTGTTTTTCCTCTGTCTGTGCTTATAGCGTAGATTTTTGCCTTCCCCTCTTTTATATGGAAGGCTTTCCAGTTAGGGGAGGTAGTTAGGGTTGCACTCTCAGCAACCATCTTTTCCCAACTTCCTCGTCAAGAAGTTCTAGTACTTCCAAGAAAACCTTTCTTATTTAAAAAAAAAAAAATAAGAAGATTATTAAATTTGAAAAGGCTAATAATCTAATATTCGGTTTTGTCATTACCATAAAATTAAATATTTACATTTTCTTGAGGCATCACTATAATTCCAATTTATAAAATTTTATTATTTTTAGTTTTATATCTTTGATTTAAAAAATAATTCAAATGTGTCCAACTTTATTATTTTTAGTTTATTTCCTCATTATTATTACGAGTGACTCTAAAATTTAGCATCTTTCGCTGTATACTCCCTGTAATCATCAAATAAGTTCATTGATATTTTTTTATATTTCTTTCGTTTATTTCCTCATTATTAGTACGAGTGACTCTAAAATTTAACATCTTTTGCTGCATACTCCTTGTAATCATCCAATAAGTTCATTGATATATGTATATTATATTTTGAGTTTTGTCAATCAAATATCGTGACATGTGTTTTTGTTTTCTTTCCCTAAATTATTATTTATTGGTTTTGTTTATTTCTTTTCAGCGTTGATAAATTTCTATAATTATATTATAAAGTATAATATAATATAATAAAATAATGACATTTTGTATGATTTTTAAATGACCCAGCGCCTCAGTCAGCTGTTTAGAAGCGCATTATCACGGACCGCTCGCCTCATTCCCCTCATCTCTGGTACCTGTTGTTGATGCACCTTGCTCATTCAAAGATTACCTTGTTCGGTAAGATACCAATTTTCTGACTCTTAACAGTTTTTAAAAAAAATATTAATGTCACGTAAAATTTATGTTTAATTAAATACAATTTATTTTCTCTTATTATGCTTTTTTATATCACAATCCAGCTTTCGGAATTCTAATTTTGTTTTTATGAAAGTGAGGTGGGGTTTCTTATATTGAAATCACCTTTCACCATTTTAATTTTGTTTAGGAAAATGAGGTGGATGGTAACAATTTTATTTTTTTAAGTATTTGGAAAATTGAGATTTGTCTTGAACTCTAATCGTACAAGCTATAAATTAAAAATTTAATTAATTTTTGAAAATCCATTCCAAAACACATTTCGTTTCAATTCATACACTGAATTCGAAATCGTTTCCATTGAACTTTCGATCAAAGCTTTATTAGATAGGGACGGGCTGATAACTGTGGTTTTTCTGGGGATTCTAAGTTGATCAGAAAAGTGCGAATCATCCTACACTATAGAGCTGTATTAATAAGCCGTTGTGATTTTATATATATATATATATATTCTCGAAATGTGTACAACTTCCATAGCTATAATGTGTTAACTGTTTAAACTTTTGTATATCTATTTTTAGGCGGAGTTATAGTTTTTATATTATATTCTTAAATAGAGAGAAGAAACCTGTTGAACGAGCGACTGTAAATATTTATTTTTAGGAAGGACATCCCATTGCGATGAAGTGCCCTCCATAATCCTTAGTTCCATTTTAGATTAGTTTGTATGCATTATCTTCGTTATTAATCAATTACATCAACAAGTGATGTATGACAGCAGTCTTTAATCAATTACATCAACAAGTGATGTATGACAGCAGTCTCTGCTAAACAAGTTTGTTACTTGAAATTATGGTTATTAAATTTGAATTATGGTTATTAATGGATTAGATGATTGATCTGAAAAGTTGGGATGGTTTAAAATTTAATACGGAAAAAATCAAAGAGGAAATAGATAATTATAATTTTGGAAGTCTCAAAAATTCTAAAAATTGCTTTCAACAATAAATCTTGCAAATTGAATTATTTATTGAAACAAATTGTAGCAGATTATGAGAATTTTGGTATATTTATCCATATACCCAACTATTCAATTATTATATGATGCCCAATAAAGTTCCAACAAATTCCACATTACACAATATAAATTCTATACCAGCACAACCACATGTACAATGTGATTGATAAAAGCCCATAGGCTTATATGAAACATATATACAACCACATTTTCCAATATGTATCAATGACATTAATATTATTAATGGGTTTGTTTTAATAACAACATTTAGGATTATTAATAACTATATAAATATTACAACCAGATTATTATATATATATATAGAGAAAATATAACTCGAACTATATATTATTAATAATAAAATAGGTTATCATAATATTAGATTATCATTATATTAATTAAAATAATTAATAATATAATTATATTCTATTATATCATAATAAATATAAAATTATAAAATTATTATTATAAATAAAATAATTATAATAATATAATAATCATATTATTATTATTATTATTATATTTAATAATATACAAATATAATTAATATATAATTATAATATAATATTCACAATAACTTTAAAGATAATAATATGATGAATTATAGTTATGATAAATAATAACAATTATACCTTTTTATAGCCCACGGGGCTTTGGATTGACGGTGAATGGGTGTGGCTGTTAAGGCACTCCTTACGATAGGTCCACCGGTTCAAATCCCTGTGGGTACTTAAGGTTAATCTACGTAGAAAAAAAAAAAATTATATTTTTATATATTTATGATATATTATACTAATATTATTATAATTAAATCATAAGAATACAATATTATATTAGGCTGCAGTGTTTTAATATTTATCTTAAGGTTTTTATATATTGGATTTATAATATTTGCCCCTTTTGTTTATTATTACCCAAGGGATTATGAACAAATTGGAATAATATTAAATAATAATGACTAATATTATAAACCCAAGGAACTAAAAAACCCAATTATTTAATATTATAAATCTAAGGAATTAGTGAACCCAACAGATAAATATTAAAAACCTAACGGATCAAGAAGCACAAGGAATTGATATTACAAACACAAGAGATTAATAAATATGACCATGATTGATATTATAAACGTACGTAAATAATAAACCCAAAGGATTAATACTAAAACCACAAGGGATTATGAACCCAAGGAAATAATATTAAACCCAAAGGACTAATATTATAAACCCAACATTGGTAAACCCTAATATAAATATTAGAAAGACTAAAGTAAACATGGTTTATTTTCATGGTGAGAGAATCCTTGTCACAATGTGACATTCAACCATGGTTGACCATGGTTGCCTATCATTGACAATGGTTGACCATGATTGATATTATAAACCCAAGGGAATAAAAACTCAAGGGATTGATATTATAAACCCCAAGGAATATTAAAACTAAGGGATTAATACGAAAATCCCATGGGATTATGAACCTAAGGGAATAATATTAAACCTATGGGACTAATATTATAAATCCAACATTGTTAAACGCAAATATAAACACTACAAACACTAAAACAAACATGTTTTATTTTGATGGTGAGACAATCACTGTCCCAATGTGACATTCAAACATGGTTGAACATGGTTTGATATGATTGACAATGGTTGACCGTGATTGATATTTTAAACCCAACGTAATAATAAAATGAAGGGATTAATACTAAAACCCCAAGGGATTATTAACCGAAAGGAATAATATTAAACCCATGGGACTAATATTATAAACCCAACATTCGTAAACCCAAATATCAACACTACAAACACTAAAATAAACATAGTTTATTTTAATGGTGAGAGACTAAAATAAACATGGTTTATTTTCATGGTGAGGGAATCCTTGTCACAATGTGACATTCAAACATGGTTGACCATGGTTGTCTACAATTGAAAATGGTTGACCATGATCGATATTATAAACCTAAGGGAATAATAAACCCAAGTGATTGATATTATAACCTCCAAGGAATAATAAAACTAAGGGATTAATATGAAAACACCAAGGGATTATGAACCCAAGGGAATAATATTAAACCCATGAGACTAATATTATAAATCCAACATTATTAAACCCAAATATAAACACTGCAAACACTAAAATAAACATGTTTTATTTTGATGGTGAGACAATCGTTGTCACAATGTGACATTCAAACATGGTTGACCATGGTTTACTATGATTGACAATGGTTGACCATGATTGATATTATAAACACAAAGGAATAATGAAACGAAGGGATTAATACTAAGTAAACCCAAAGAAATAATAAAATGAAGGGATTAATACTAAAATCCCAAGGGATTATGAACTGAAGGGAATAATATTAAACCCATGGGACTAATATTATAAAACCAACATTGGTAAACCCAGTACTACAAAAACTAAAATAAACATAGTTTATTTTAATGGTGAGACAATCCTTGTCACACTGTGACATTCAAACATGGTTGATCATGTTTGGCTACGATTTATATCATAAACCTAAGGGAATAAAAAAACCCAAAGTTTTGATATTATAAACCCAAATGAATAATAAACCCAAGGGATTGATACTAAAACCCCAAGGGATTATGAACCGAACGGAATAATATTAAGCCCAAGGGACTAATATTATAAACCCAACATTTGTAAACCCAAATATAAATATTACAAACACTAAAATAAACATGGTTTATTTTCATGATGAGGCAATCTTTGTCAAAATAAGACATTTAACCAAGGGACTAATATTATAAACCCAACACATTGGTAAACCCTAATATAAATACTACAAATGCTAAAATAAACATGGTGTATTTTGACGGTGAAACAATTCTTGTCACAATAAGACATTCAACCATGGTTGACGATGTTTGGCTATGATTGACAATGGTTTACCATGATTGATATTATAAACCAAAGGTGGTAATAAACCCATGGGATTGATATTATAAACCCAAATGAATAATAAACCCAAGGGATTAATACTAAAACCCAAGGGATTATGAATTGAAGGGAATAATATTAAACCCATGGGACTAATATTAT
>APFE030998119.1:0-42534 GCA_000404065.3 Pinus taeda | reverse complement strand
AAGCCTTTCTTCTTCTATTCCCCTCATGACAAGTGAGTGGTTAGATGATTTTCTTACCTCAAGCTTGCCATCAAACATATGAATGGAGTGACCTTGTTGGTAGATGTGGACCAAGGACAACAAGCTTCTCCTGAGCTATGGGATATATACAACATGATGCCGAAGAAAGTTTGGAAGACCAGGAAGTTTAAGCCTGATTATGCCAAGCCCTGATGGCTTGATTTTTGATTGGTCTGCAAAGTATACTGCTTCATCAACATTGACAGTGAAAACTTCAAAAAACTCTTTTCTATGAGTCATGTGGCAGGTTGCTTCTGAATCAAACAACCAATCAATTTTCCAAGAAACAAGTGAAGCATTAAATAAATCTTTATTTAATCTAGTGTTACATTGTGCCACAACATAGTGAGCGCATTCAGGTGCTTTACATTTGTCTGTATCATCAGTTTTACCTTTCTATTGGTTTCTTTGCTCCTCAATTTTGTCCCATTGTAGCTTGCATGTAGAGGCATCTTGTGATCCATTTCTTTTGCAGTGTATGTAGTACAAATCTTCCCTTTCTCCTTCAGAGTGTCTGCCCCCCTTGCCTCTGAAATATCTTCCTCTTTCTCTTCGACCACCTCTTCCTCTTGAAGAATATTAAGCATGATGCTTTTCTTTATGAGCAAGGCACACAGCCTCTTCAGAAGATTCAGGGGCTGTCTTCTTTCCAAAATCTTTCTCTCTTTCAGTAACCTTTTTCACAAGAGAGTCAAAGGTGATATCTTTGAGATTTTCATTTGCTTGCAATGACTCAAGATAATTGGAGTAGGTAAGATAAAATTCCTTGAGAAAAGTGATAGGAATATCCAATTCAACCTTAGTGGATTTGATATCATGCATTATAGACTTTACTTCAGATGCAAGAGAAAGAGGATCATTATTTTGTAGTTCAAGAGTGAAGAGTTTAATCATGAATTGAACAACTGCAAGTGTAGAATGTGAGTCATGGAGTTCTTTCAACTTTTGTAAGGCTTCAAAGATAGTTGAGAATGACAAAATATGGTGACTCACCTCTTCATTTACAGATACTACGATTAATGCATAAGCTTTGTTGTTCTTGTTTTCCCAAATGATGAGCTCTTTGTCTGAGGTAGGTTGTTCTGATTCATTGTCTCCATCTCTGACACACACTCCTTTCCACAACTCACTAAAAATGAGGGTGTGCTTTATCATCCAGAGCTACTCAAGATAGTTCTCCTTGCTAGTGAGAACTATTCCCAGAATAGATATGATTGAATGCATATTGTAAAAAAAAATTACTTCTGTTGATAGAAAAATACTTCTGCCAGTATTTAGTAAAATTGTACTTCTGGTGGTAATTTTTTTTTTAAATTACAATTCAAGGAAATATATTATTGATATGACTTGACAAAAAATTCTACTGTCAATACGTGAGACTAATCCTTAACTCATTGCATCAAGGTTCAATATCTCTTCAACAAATATATTCTTATGTATCGTAGAACAACTATAACTACTCCGTAAGGTATGTCCACGCTACAGGCAATGTTTAAAAATCATACTACGTTGCATATTCACGCACACATATATGTATTGACATTCCACAGTGATCCTCCTCTTGTTGTAGCAATCCACATGCTCATGGATTCCAAAAACCATAAGGGCCTTACACTTCCATGCAAATTACTATATAGACACAAGCCCCACCACCAGATTTGTCACATGCAATACATGCAATTCATGCGATGGAGACAGCGTTAACTTACAACATTTAACAACAGCATAAATACCATGCCAAACAGCCTTATTACAACTGCGTAAATATGTGAACAGCTTCTGGATTGCGTATATGGAGTAGCATTTATATACCTTAATCGGAGCAGCGTTCAACTCTTCCACTGCACAACTCTTCACATCACGTTCACCACAGCAGGTCACATCAAAAGGAAGCTAGTTGTCATCATTGTGGTTGGAATGGATGTGCACCAGTGGCAAGACAACACTATTGCATCGACTTATTGCTCACACAAAGATGTCAGAAATACAAGGATATTTTTTGAATCTTCATAGTTTTTTTTTTGAATACCTTGGGATTTTTATGGTCACAAATGTAGACATAGCCTTGAATTATCTCAAAGAAAGAAGCCAAGGGGCGACTTTTTATAGTAGAGGATGCAGTTGACCCAACTAGAAGTTGTTACGGTGACAATAAGCGCCCAACAAATTTCAAGATTTCAAAGGGGATAGCAACAACACATTTGAGGGCTAAAGGAAATGATCCATTCATGCAGTGAACATGGTCATGGAGTCGATTCACGCACCAGCAGAACCATTCAACGCAGCAGGCTCAAGGGCATTCAACTTAGCAATTCAGAAGATTTTCAAGTCTGAGGCTGTGTGGTCAGAGAATTCAGAGTTAATTATGGCAGACAGAGCGCATAGGGGTAGTGGACACAGAGCAATAGGCAGAAGGGAGTTACAACTATTTTGGGAGTTGGTTCTGATACCATGTCAGACCAGGCAGTAACTGCTCAACCAAAATTGATTCATGTGTTATTCCTTTAGGTAGCTCTTCATTATATACATGAGGGAGAGACTGTTCACTTCATCTCCCGATGACTGTTCATATTACTTATTTATCTATTTACATTATATTCACCCAATCATGAGGATTATGTGTCAACAATTAATACCACTACAAATTCGTCTTAACCACAAATCCACAAATCTAACATGAGCCTAGAGGGATCAAATTTCTTCAAGTGAAAAGTTATTTTAAAATGCAAAAAACAATGTGTAATTTTTTATTACTTAAATTGTATTTTTGAATGTTATAGAGATTACATAACATCTCCATTAGCCTAGGTTTTTCGTTCTTAATATATTTTTAAATATATGTCAAAATTAACTCATATTAAAATATTTTATCCAAAATCTATATTGAACATTTTATTCTATACAACATTAAAATATTTTCTTTTAACATTTTTTTCTTGAAATAGTTTTGAAAAGTATATGGTTTAAACATGTTACTTACACTTTCAATATAAGTGTAGAATGAACCTCTCAACTCAATAATTGAAATTATATATATTTACATGGTGAAAGTATTCTTAATTATTTATAAAACTTATGACATTATCTCACTTTAAGAATTATGTAATATATATAAATAAATATATATATATAGATTTAGCAAAATGCAATAGTATAATTTAAAATTGTATTCAAGGATCATAGGTACATATATTTGAGTTCATTCTTATTATTAGTCTTTGAATATAGTATTAGCCTGGCAGTCAAAATGCATTGATTTTGCATTTTTTTTTTGTGTATATGCGATTTTAACCAAAATTTCATTAAAATGTTGAATATTTTTATTTTTCATAAATTCAAAAATAGTTTTCTAATTTTTTGGAACTTATTTCTAATTTTCAATTAGGTTTAGTGAACTTGGATGATACAAGATTCCCTGAGGTAATGGCATTTTATTTTCGGTCTTGTCATTGTTTGAAATATATATATATATAATAGATAGATATATATATAGATATATATTTATATATATATATATAATATATATATTAATCTGAGTGGTCATTTCGTCGGTGAGTAGTGACAATGTTATGTCTGATATTGTTATGCTTACACTATGACATCCTCAGTGATTGTAAATATTTATTTACCACAGTAAAACAAACTGGATATTGTGATTATTTAAATTTATACATTTAAGATTTTGATTAAGTTTTGCATAAAACACATGTTTGAGTCATAACAGATCTTGTAACTCTCACATGTCAAGTAGTTAGGATACACAATTACCTATCCCTAACTACTTCCTTAAGATTTATTCTCCAAGAAGGAATCAAGAAAGTGTTGGTACCTAAGATGAAGAAATGAGAAGTAAAGGAGAAGGAGATGTTTTCGTGCTGATATGTCAAACGGGTCCAGGAGCTAAGTCTAGTTAAGACCACATAGCTATGAACAATAAGACTGTTAGTCTTACAGGAAAGCATATGTCATGTGAGCAACAACTCGGGGGGGACTTTGGCCTGAAAGCGAGTCTCATGGTTGGGAGGAAACTTGTCAACTTATAGTTGAAACTTGGTCCAAGAGGACAACAATAAATACTACAAGAAAGAAAATAAGTATCTTTATCTTGAAACATGAACCATACTATTTTAAAAATAAGAATTCTAAGATCTGTTTGAAAGAAGTAGTTGAGTTATTTTAGTAAAAGTTCAAATTGCCTGTAGGAGTATTTCGGCATAATAAATATTTAGTAAAATTGGGGGTGAGACGAGTTCCTGAGGCGAGAACGAGCGTTTGTAGTTCATGGACGTATCAGATCTAGTGTTTGAAACTGGAAAAGAACAGGGTCAGAGGGGCAGAGCTTTACAGAAGAGGTCAGATCTTGACCCGACAGATGGAAAACAAGGGGTCCATAGGGACCCCATCGTATAAACAAATAATGTTGCACAGACAGACAGCACAGGAATGTGTGCAAATACCAGGATATGTAAGGTCACAGAAAGAGGATGGGAGCAAAAAAGGATGGAAAAGGCTTGAAGGCAATGAGGATCACAATACTTAGAGTCTGAAAGGAAAGGAGGACGGAAATCAGACAGAAAATAGAGGCAGGGAGAAGCCAATGCAGGCACATTCCGCTCATGAAGACAAACGAGAAAAGAAGCAGATAGAAGAAGAAGAAGGGGCTCTGAATAAAGATAATAAGGAACAAGGAGACAAGTCAGAAATAGTCAATGGTAAAAAGACTCAAGTCCCATGTAAATCTAAGGCGGTAGAAACCCTAAGGGTGGTGTTAACAGACCCAGACGTTCAAGCCTATCGAGATCACATGATCGAACATGCAGTGATCTGCAAGTTCATGGGACTCTGGCCAACAGAAAGGGTGCTATGCCAATGGATAAAGCAACAATTGAAAACCAAAGGTGATGTTAGACTGCACTTTGGAGCCAAAGGTTTTTTCACTGTCATTTTCGCTAATCTAGAGGATAAGGATATAATTTTTTATGGCCGACCTTATTTCTTCACCTTTGCGGGTCTATACATTAGGCCTTGGAAGCCCAATTTTGTGCCAGAAAAAGAAACCTTCAAGCAGGTGCCTGTCTGGATTCACCTCTTCTCCCTGCCAATAGACTATTGGGGACAGGCAGCTATAAAACAAATAGGTGATAAATTGGGGACCTTCATAAAAGCTTCAGAAGCCACCTTGCTGAGAAGATACACCTCATGTGCCAGAATCTGTGTGGAAATGGATGTGTCGGGGGCATTGCATGAGGGACTGTGGCTGGAATATAGGGATGAAGATTATTTCCAAGCTATTGATTATGAGCAAATTCCATTTCGATGTACAAAATGTCATGAGCATGGACATTTAATCAAGGAATGCCCATTAAATTAAACTGTGGAAGACCCTAAGGTAGACAAGGTAGAGAAGAACAAGGAATTCTTCACTCAACCAAGAGTGAGACAAAGAGCAAACAGGAAACGACCAATTAAAGCAAGCACATCGCAAAGCAATACTAGTAATGCTTTTTCAGCTCTGGAAATTGAAACCGAATCAGAGGACAACAATAAGGAACAAAACACATCTGAAGCAAATAGAACTATAACAGAACTTGAAACTACAACCATGCAAAAAAATCCTTTAAGCATCATATTACAGAATCAAGAGGTAACAGAAGCGGCAAATGAAGACTCAGAAATGCTCACAAGTGACATCAGAAGTGATGAGATGGAACTGACAGACATACTAGAGCAAGAAGGAGTTAATCTCCCAGACATGGTGGAAAATTGGAAAAAGAAGGGGATGGAACACATATCGAAAGAGGAAGTTAGGAGAATCAATGAGATACTAATAGCATGACAAAGAGCAAAAATAGAAATGCAGAGCAAGAACCTAGGCGTAGCCAAAGGGATGGGATTCCGAACCAAAGGTCTACTACAAACCTCTGCAAATTCCAAACAAAGGAAAAAAAGAGGATGCAGAACCAATCATGAGGCACTACAGGAATTGGGACAAATGCTCTTAAACTCGGGTAAGATGAAAGCTCTGGAAGCTTTTTCTCTAAACAACTAAATCTTGTTTTAAAATGAAAGTCATCTCTTGGAATGCTAGGGGGCTCAATAGCCAAATGAAACAGTGTCTTTTAAATAAGAAGGTCCAAAAGAATAAACCTTATATTATATTTGTGCAAGAAACCAAATGTGCAAGTAGTATTATTTGTAATATAAGCAAGAAATTAGGCAAACATATGGAATATATGGAAACTGCCATCAATGGATGGGAGGGAGGCTTAGTCACTCTGTGGGATCCGCAAGTAATCAAAGTCCTCTCCTCTTAAATGACTAGATCTTTCATAGCTGTAGAAGCTCAGGTGGTAGGAAATTCGGAAACCTATTTATGTACTAATGTCTACGGACCACAGAAGCTTGAAGAAAAGTTTCTTTTTATGAGAACTCTGTTGAATCTGAAGCTAAGATATTCCACGGCTAAGGCAATCATAGGAGGGGATTTCAATATGATAACCACCCTCATGGAAAATAAAGGAGGGATAAGGAGACTCAACAAAGATTCTGAGGCTTTCTTACACTTCATCAACATAGCTAATTTAGTGGATGTCTACCCCAAGAGTGGAGCTTACACATGGAATAACAAAAGTGGAGGTGAAAGACAAATTGCTTCTCGATTAGACAGATTTCTAATCTCTGAAAGTATTCTAATGGAGGGAGTTATAGTAGAATCATATATACTCCCTAGTCGAGGGTCAGATCATTGGCCCATTTCTCTAATGGCTGCTATCCAGGGCACGCCGAAAAACAAGCCATTTAGATTTGAGAAATTTTGGCTTAACTATCCAAAATTCATTCAACTTATTGAAAAATGGTGGAATGAACAAATGGGCATTAGAGGTACCAAAATGTACAGATTACAAGGAAAACTGAGATATATCAAAGACAAGATCAAAATCTGGAACAAAACAGTCTTTGGAAACATATTCAAAGAAAAAGCCAATTTAGAGGAGCAATTAGACGAGATACACAAAGGTTGGATCACTGGGGATATTAATTCAGAAACAGTAAACAAAGAAAAATGTTGATATAGCAATGGCAGCTTCATTGCCAACAAGATGAAACCCTTTGGAAACAAAAGTCATGCATTCAATGGATTAAGGAAGGGGAACAGAACACCAAATTCTTCCATATTTCGGCAATGGACTACAAGGGGGCTAACAAAATCCCTAGTCTCAAAAATCAACAAGGAACCATTCTACAGATGCATGAAGAAATTTCAACCCTTCTTACTACGCATTTCAACAGCACAGCTCAAGACCCAGAGGTTGATAGAATAGAGGCAATTGATGAACTCATCAAATCCATCCCCAAGATAATCACCGATGAGAAAAACCTGGCTATGACTTAAGAAATTTCTTTGGAAGAGGTGGAAGAAGCGGTAAAGGAGATGCCTAATGCTAAAGCTCCTGGGCTGGATGGTTTCACCATCAATTTCTGCAAAGCTTGCTAGGACATTGTTAAAACAGAGATCTGGGAAGTTGTGGAAGACTCTCGGCGTTCTGCCTCTATCCTCAAGTCTCTCAACTCTACATTCATTGCCCTGATTCCGAAAGAAGAGGAAGCCAACACCCTTGCAAAATTTCGGCCTATAGCTTTGTGCAATGTTATATATACAATTATCTCCAAAGTCATAGCTAATAGAATGAAATCTATTCTTCCAGGCCTCATCTCTGAAGAGCAATCTGGATATGTTGAGGGGAGACAAATTCTGGACAATATTTTACCAGCCCAAGAAATGATTCATACTCTTAAAACCAAAAAGGTGGCAGGTATGATGATGCAACTTGATATGTCAAAGGCCTATGACAAGGTCAACTGGAGTTACCTGGAAGCAATTTTAAAAGATTTTGGCTTTGCTAGTCAATGGATAGAGTGGATTTTAGCTCTGATCAATTCTACTAAATTCTTTATTCTGGTAAATGGGGCCCCGTCTGATCAATTCTCCCCCTCACGAGGACTCAGGCAAGGCAACCCATTATCACCATTCTTATTTGTAATCCTAATGGAACGTTTAAGCAGACTTATTCACAGCACGAAGGAAAAAGGAAATATAAGAGGATTATAGCCCCTGCCCTCCATTCCAGCAACCATGCACCAACAATTTGTTGATGATACGATGTTACATGGCACTCCAACAGTCAAAGAAGCCTTGGGCTTCAAAAGGATCCTCAATCTCTTCAGCAAAGCTTTAGGTATGGAGATAAATCTATCTAAATCTACCATCTTCTTTTTCAATACTCATCTAGCAGTGCAAAAAAATCTTTCTACGATCCTAGGTTTCCAGAGAGGCAGCCTGCCCTCAAGGTACTTGGGAGCTCCTCTAACTAATAGACCCTAGAAAAAAATCCATTGGGAAAATATCCTTGCAAACTTGGAGAAAAGATGCCATCACTGGACCCATAGGGCTCTCAATTTTGCTGGTAGGCTAGTATTAACCAAAGCAGTCCTTCAAGCTATTCCTCAGTATTTTCTCTCCATAATTCCTACCCCGAAAGGAGTCCTCCAACAAATAAGAATAATTCAGAGAACCTTCTTATGGTCAGGGAATTCAGAGAGGAAAAAGTGGGCACTAGTGGGATGGAACAAAATGCATAAGCCCAAACAATTGGGTGGGTTAAACTTGCAAGACCCCTCCACAATCAACAGGGCCTGCGGTGCCAATTTGTGGTGTAGATGGCTGAAGGAACCCAATCTACCTTGGGCTAGACATTGGAAGGAAAAATGCGCTCCAGGGCATAGTACCCAGCACCTAATCAGAATGCAAGAGAATCCAGAAGGCTCACCAATCTAAAACCTAGCAAGTAAAAACCGACACATTATATAGGAGAATAGCTTCTGGGTATTTCGAAATGGAGAAACTGCTTTTTTATGGGAGGATGCCTGGCAACAACTCCCCAAGCTGGAAAGGCCTGAGTTTGCAGGTCTTCAAAGAAGCTTCCAGGAGCTTTGGAGATTGACGGTGAATCGTTATTGGAATCCCAATAATAGGGACCGGGAATGGAGAACTTGGGTCTTTAATGAAACAGAGTACAGGACCAATGCAAACAATGACATCAGGAACTTGCAAGCACTGTTAAACAAAAGAAGAATCAGGATTGCGGAAGACAATGACCAACTAAGGTGGGGAGGTCAAGGAGGGGGCAATTTTACGCTCAAAGAAGCTAGAAAATTCATTGAAGATGCGGGGCATGAAGAAAAAGTTAAATGGAGCAACAAAGTTTTGGATTCACAGTTTTGGCCAAAAATTAAAACCTTCCTTTGGCTCCTAATGCACAGGAAGACTCTCACTTGGGAAAATATCTGAAAGAAAGGGTTCTGTGGCCCATTAAGATGCCCCATGTGTGGTGAGGAAGAAACAATGAATCATCTCTTCAACACATGTGATTTGACAGACCTTTTGTGGAAGTGGGTGGAAACCACTTTGCAGCAAATGGACAGAATAAGAGAATCCATTCAAGAAACCATCGAGAATTGGCGAGGCAATTTCTCCAGCAATCAAATGGTTAACATTATTTGGAAGACCATGCCAGGTTTCATTACATGGTCAATTTGGAAGGAAAGGAACAAAAGAGTTTTCTTAAATGAAACCAGAAATATAAATCACTCTATAGATATCATTATACAAAATTTCAGGCAATTAGTGCTTGTCAAAGGAAAACTAGAACATGATACTAAAGCATCAACAGGGGAAGCACAAATCTTGAAAGCTTTCAACCTGAATAAAGGAACCTTCGTAGCTGTCGTGAACCGTCAACAGGAGATAAATACCACTTTAATCATCTAGAAACGACCACCTTCAGGCTTCCTTAAACTAAATTTTGATGGTGCCTCTCGGTGAAATCCTGGTCTGACCGACATCAGAGGCATTCTCAGGAACAACGAAGGAGAAATTCAATACATATATAGCAGAGCCTTACGGGGAGCAACCAATAATGAGATGGAGTTCGCAGCGTTGGAACAAGGACTAAGAATTCTTTGGAAATTACAGGTGGGTGCAGCAGTGGTTGAAGGGGACTCTCAGCTTGCAATCACAGTGGCAAGGAAGTTGTATGCGGGAGCCAAAGCAAGAAAAGTCATTCATCATTGGAGACTGGATAAGGTGACAGAGAATATTGCAGAGCATCTTCTGAGTTTGAATGGTTTACTCTTTCAGGCAGTTCGTCGCAAAGCCAATTCAGTAGCAGATCATCTAGCGAATTATGGTACAGAGAACCCCACCATCATCATGGACAGCTGTTGGTAGGACGTCACCTACCCAAAAGTATGAGACAAGTGTACTCTTCTCTCGAGGCAGGATATGGTTAATGATAGATAAGGCCCGACGGACGACGATATTCGCAGGTATTGGGATATGATTATCATCAATCGTACTGAGAAGGGAGTTAAGGGTCGGCAGAAGAATGAAGGACAGACAGGAAATGGGCATTCAATGTGCAAGCAGGCGAGAGTCACTCCCTTCAGCTCCATGAAGAAAAGTATGATTTCCGCCGGCAACCATTTAAAAGTATGGACACCTGGAATTCATCGGAGGGGTTTAAGCGGGGAAACCTTAATAACAATACTCTGATACATCATCGAAAATGTGATCCACAAAGCAAGGATAATTATGAAAGGATTTGCAGTCAGAGGATGACAAGATGGATCACAACAAGTGATTCACCTACTCTCTCCCCTATATCGCCAGACCCCAGCAATGCTAGAATCATGATGCATTTGTTTAATTTGAAGAAACTCATCTTCTCGGCCCTCAGAATACGATGTTGTTCGGTGCTTAATATCAAGAAAATGGTGGGTGAGGGTAGCAGAAATGCGTCTGGCAACAGAGATCTCAAGAAAGCTAGGGAAACTTATGAGATGAGATCCTCTCAGAAGGAAAAACGTAAGATTGAGGAGCTGGAGGCTATAGTGGTGGAGGAAGAGGATAATTTGGAGGAGCATGAGCTAGAGAAGGACATGGAATGGGTTTAGGACCCTGGAACATCTTCAACCCGGGCCACCCAATATGTCTGCACGCAGGAAGAAATGTGGCAGATGAAGTTGATGTTGGCAAAAGCCATAAGCATGCAAGGTGATTATATCAGCCAAGCTCGACAAGCTCAACAAGCTATTTCCGCAACTTCTGTGGAGCATGAGGTGATCTTGGAAGGCTTGTACTTTAAAATCAGCAGTCTGGAGCAGCAATTAGATAGCATTTCCAAAAAGTTCACAGTCTTGATCAGCCTTCTGTGGCACTCAATCTGTCAAGAAGCTGCAGGTGCTGGGGATCGGGCAGAGGAAAAGCCAAGCACAAGTCAGGGAATGCGCTCTTCATTTCCTCAGGCAGGCAGAGCCAAGGCCCCGACTGGTTAGGAATCCCCCAAGAACTATATTGTTCTCGAGATGTAATGGTTCTTTACTGCAAGCACTGGATCAATCCCTGGGTCATGGGTCTATAGTCTCGATCACTGACCTGGAACCTATGCATTTTGTCGGTTTTGGTTTTTTTTGCTCTCTATGAGCCTCAGATTTGGCTATACCATGGTTTTGATGTTTCTCTGTTGTTTCACTGTCTGTCTTTTTGGTCAAACCCCTGACTTTCCCTGCCGCCCTGCGTGGTGTGCCCTAGGTTCTTCAGGAGGTCTTTTTGGTCATGATCGCTAGTATTAGAACTAGGAAAGTTGTCTTCTGTCTGCACGAGCAGCCCTTTTGTAAATTTGTATTATTATCGTAATATAAAAATGCTAATTCACACAAAAAATAATAACTATTTAGTAGGAATGTGCAAAACTTTAAAGGAAAATCCACAGTGGAAAAACTATATAGAGATTAGAATTATTATATACAAATCTTTATGAATGAAGGTTGTAAAAACTGAAAGATTCTCAGTAAATAATGATTATGTTAGAAAACTTTCACAGTAAAAGTAATCTCAGTTCTAGCAAGAATATAATATTATTTGCACACAATTTGGATAGGAAATTACTGTCATAGAGTTTCCCCACTTTCAAACCCTTAGCGATAAAAGCGATAAGCATAAATAGTAGAATAGATTCTACAACTTGTTAAGTTTAATAAGTTTCATTCAAAATAAGAGAAACGAAATAAATTCACTCTAATAAGATTAGTTAGAACAAGTACTAATTATATATACCAAGAAGTCCTTCCACGCAATAATTAAACAGAGTAATAGAAACATTAACCAGACATGAACAAAATTGCGGGGAAATAAAACTAATAAGTTTTATGTCGAAGGAAATGAAAAGGAAACACATAAATGAACTCTTGTCGTGGAACGGGTAAAACCCCAACTGTGCATCAATATGAATGCATAATAAGCTAGGGTGAAATACCGAAACCTCGAATTAAGATTAAAAATTTAACACCCTCAAATATACCCTAGAAGGCGAGATAGTCCAAAATGTAAACCCTATGAAAACTAGGTAAGCTATAGACCTGTGCTAAGTAAAGATTTCGGCCTGCTTCCAGATACATATAAATAGATGATAAATGAACAAGAAAGACACAAAGAATTTAGCACAATAAAGTTCTCTCAAACCAAGAAATTTGGAATACAAAATATCACCCTTCCATGTCTATTGAAGTCAAATAACAATATAATTTCAAGGGAAAAACTAGCAACCCATCTTTGGATGCTATCCAAAGCTTAGAATTAAACAAAAAATAATGGCTTCATGAGCAGAGCCGAGTAATACAATGTTATAGCATCTATACATCATATTTAGGAAGCAAATAGACAACAACAAACAAATTCCATGAATATCTCAAGGAATGAAACAACAAACTAGCATAGTTGAGACAATGAAACCCTTAAGACCTTGAGTTCTTCATTCCAGGAAATTTCTAGAAAAATCTTTCACTTTACTCAGATTTTTCATAGAGTATTGAGATTGCAGACACGTAGACTGGCATAGGAAGGTAGGATCTTGACCCAGAATGACCATTCTCCTACAACTAGAAGCCCTCGACGAATCCTAGCCAAAAAAGTAAATGTTGTCAGTTAAAGGAACAGTGAACTTAGGTCAGGAACAAACAAAAAGAAAACTTACAAAAGAGGGTACATACATCGCATTACCTAGATTAATACATTGTGGGCAAAGCACCGGGGTTGTCTTAGTAAAATATCCACCAAACAAGTAGCCATGGTGAAACTACAATAGAGAAAGGAATGTAACATCAAAAACGAGAAGAAGTAGAGATGAATGAGACAGAAACCCTAAAATCGTGACCCATGTTAGCACCTAAATCTGCCTTAGGCTGAAGGAAGGAAAAATTCAGGGTAACCACAAACCATGCTCAGTCTGGTAGCTAGCCCTACCAGAACAGGAGAGGGCTCTCTACGAGTCACGCTCAGTGAATAATAAATAATATGATCTGAGATGACTTACAATGAATATTGATTTTAGGCTAGGTAAATAAATATAGAAACAAGAGGCAATTTTTGATAAATGGATGAGTTTCTGGGATGTATGGGACCAATGAACAGTATGAGCAGATAATTTAACACAAAGGCATAGATTACTTCGTGAGGCAAAACAGGCGGAAAGTCTAACAATCAAATTTGAAACAATGCGAAATGCCACGAGTGTTTAGGAGGGTGAAAAGGGCATAAATACATGAATCCTTTTCAATAGAAGAAGAACACAGAACGTGAAACTTTCCCACAGGCAGAGCAATAAACATGAATTCTACCTTATCTTACTTAGAAAATTTCACTGGAAATGAATATGAAGAACTGTGAAACATAACAAAATACATATGAAACAAAAAGAGAATACATTTTCTACACTCACACCACATGAATCTCATGAACCAAAGCCATTGCCTTTCATTAATTCTCTGTCAAAATATACAATGAGTAGTTGAGCTTCTCTCCCACAGCCTCCCAGAAATTACAACCAACCTTTTGCAAATGGTTTTACATACAATAAATAGACTTTTCCATTGGGAAATGGAACGACCCAAAGTTGGGGAGTTTTTCAAATCATTACAAACTAGAAATGGAAAGCCAACCATTAGTGACAAGTGCAGTATTACAAAAATGACAAACTGTTTGGGTCACTTCTTGCCTTCCTTTGCCACTTGGATAGAAGCAAACCTTTAGTGAAAATACTTTTTTAACTTTGCCTTAGGTGCCGAGAAAAATGTAGTCTAAATGAGTGGGCCCACTTGGACAAAATCGTGAATCAAAATGTCGCGGAGCGGAAGTGATTTTTGCCTTTGGGTCTCTTTACGCCGTGCCCAAAACTATATGCGTCATGCAAGTTTGGAGATGATTTTGAGGTACTTTCTTGAGTCCAAATTGTGCCCAAGTGTGCATGTTAGAAAGCCCTGCCTATCTATATTCCAACCCAAGTTGAATTTCTGAATTTGGTGCTCATGTACCCCTCTGAAACTTCAATCTCCCAAGACTACTTCCTGTGTTTCAAAATAGGGGCAGAAAGGTCATTGTTTGAGTGTTTTTGACCTCCTAGGGACTTAAAACTTTCCCAACTTCTTGGCCATGCACCAACAGTCATGATTTTTCATGCTGAATCCAAAAATGTAAACCTTTCATGATTTGGAGCTCCCTATCATAAGCGTCGCGCCAATGGCGCGGCACACAGGGAGAAAAGCCCTGTTTATGCACAAAAATTTGTAAAATGAGCAAAATTGCCCCAATTTTTTTGAAATTTGGGCTGGAGATTCTCTATGAAGTGCTATGCTAGGCCACAGAGGCTTCAGCCATGATTTGGAGCCAATCTTGCTCTTTTTGCCTCTTTTGTCTTTTTGTCGCTCTCCTCAATTTCGCCTTCAAATTCCTTATCCGAGCCTTTGAACTCATGTTCCATGCCCTGTAGTGATAAACCATCCACCTCAATAATGTTTTGTCCTTGTCGGCCTTCTCTAGCAGTCTCTCAAGGTGGATGTTGATCCGCTCGAGCCAAGACTCTCAGTCATTGTTAATCTCTTGCTCTAATGGAGTGAGCTCAATCCTCCTATGTTGGGTATATTGGCGATTCTCGCGGATGTTTTGCAGCTCCATGATCTCTTGCTAGTCTTTGAGCTATTTATTCATCTGCTCCAAGTACCTGATAGTTCACTTAGCCCTCTCCAAATTGAGATACAAGGCTTGGATCTATGTTTTCTGCTCCTGAATGGTCCTTCTAAGTTTGGCACTCTCCACATATGTATCATCATCATGAATGAGAATGAAGTCGATCTCTCGTTCACCTGATGGCCCCTCGTCATGCATGGGCCCCTTGCCCCTGTCCTGTACCTGTGTTGCCGATGTCGAAAGCGAGGCCCCTTCCACCTCAGGTGGAGATAACACTCGCTTTGCTGCTGCGAACAAATGTCTACTGCCTCTCTGATATGTGATGAATACCGGCATAGTAGCGGCCTCATGGTGCTGATACTGATGAGAAGGACCACCTATCTTGTAGGTTTTAACCCCATACAGAAATTCCCTGCATACAAATTCTAAATCACAAGAAAAATAAAAAAGCGAGAGCATAACACATAAAACACATATACACAGAGATTTCCCACTTGATCCCAAAACTGGGACTACCAGCTTGATCTTTCATTTTGTTCCTTTCAATGTTAATATACATATTAATACATGTTGAAGCATCCAATACCATGGACCAAAAAGCCATCGCGTCCAAAACCATGGACCGAAAAACCATAGGTAGGTTCGCCCAACATAATATAGGGTCCAAAAAAAATTTCCCGGGGCGCTGCCTCGGACCCCGTAGAGGGGAGCTACCCACTGCGCAACGAAGTTCAACCTCTGATAATACCTGTGAAGTGCTAAAGAGGTCATGGGAGATGAAATGATCCGAAGTAATTCCCTGTACTCCCAGCTAATGAACCACCAAAATCTTAATAAGAGCAAAAGGATAAACATTGTTAAGTTGCTGCTGAGGGGTTTTGTGCTGCATGAAGGTGTTCATCCTCTCTATGTTCCCGCAAATGAAATATGGGATGTTCATCATCCATACCCTAGTAGAATGCATGAGTAACCTGATGTGATAAGCATATAAATGAGAGAACCTCGCCTCACAGCTGAAATATTTTATGATCAACCTCATTAGTGGAGCATATTCATCTTTCAGATATCGAAATGGAAAGACTCTTTTGAGCTGCCTCAAGAAATCAGGTTTAATGTATGGCTCATAATGCTGTCGATCAACCTTCTGTTTCTTGTGCCATGGTTCTCCAACGTTTGGTAGGTCGGTTGCTAATGAGACAGTTTCAGGTGTTAGTGTGAAGGTGACACCCGCTAAGATAGCGTGATCTCCATGTAAGTGAAGCACAAAAAGATGGGCCAACTCATGATGAACTCGAACACTAGCCACCTTTTGACAAAACTCAAAACATGATAGATGCTGGAAACATGACATAGCAAGAGGGCAGGCCTGCAATTATGTAAGGGTGGTTGGTTCATCCCTAACATGTCTGCCACTTTTATGATGTCTCCGGGGAGCCTGTTCTTCCGAGGATGAATCACTTTGGGTTTCCATTTCATACTCCAATGAATGCTCAAATGCCATGACTACTGTATATAGACTATGCTTGGACTGCCCTTTGATGATGTATGAAACTATGTGTTGTTATGAATTATGCCACCAACGGGAACAATGCAAATGGGACTGTTAGGAAG
The DNA here is from genome assembly GCA_000404065.3 of Pinus taeda. NCBI lineage: Eukaryota > Viridiplantae > Streptophyta > Pinopsida > Pinales > Pinaceae > Pinus > Pinus taeda. The sequence continues at coordinate 25,784 of APFE030998119.1, read as the reverse complement.
GGGAATAATATGAAGGGATTTGGGATTATGGGGAGAAATTTTATTTAGGGACATGTAGGAGGGTTTAAGGATTTTATAAGGTAGGATTTTGGAGTTTTACATTTGACAAATCAGTGGAGGGGATAGGGAATAGGGGTTTAGTAATGGTTTAGGGTAGGGAAAGATGGGAAAATGGAATAGGGGGGAAGGGAATGATGGAAAGAAGGGAAAGGTGAAAGGGAGGAGGAACCTTGGCATCAACACAACAAATTTGCAACCCTAAGAGCAATGGTTTTGATGACTTCAAGTGGTAGGGTTTAAGAGTTTTTTATTGCAACTATAAACCGCCATAAACCATCATCATATTCACAAAATTGGATGAGAAACCGAGATGTTGACCCTACCTGGAAATTTCAAGGGTTTCAAAGGTGATTTGTTGCAATTTGGAGCAAAACCGGGCCTTTATGGGTGTGTGCCGCATCGTTTGTGTGCGTCACGCCCGTGTTATTTTAACAGTGTGTGGTCGTGCCCAGTGCGTTGCACTCCCTCTATGTGTCATGCCCCTCTACCTGTGCGCCACACCTGTCAAAACACCTCCAGCCTCACTCAAAATGCGCGCTAGCTCTCACACTCATTTTGAAATGTGTCTCTCTAACCTTGGTATGCAAAATGACATTGTTTGTTGTGGAAATTCTATATAAAGACATTGGAGTCATGGTTTTGATTTTTGTTTCTTCAAAACCCACTTTGATAATGTTTTGTTTTAGCACTTTTTCCCTTATTTAATTCAACTCTGTATTTCACTTCTCCCTTTTGAATTTTTAGCTAAAATGATGAAATTTTTGGCACTTTTTTGCATGGGTTGTTGACATGGCATTTGGCCAAGGAAACCATGACTGCGCCTGAAGAGATCAACCAGAAACGTTTTTTGAAAATTATCACAAATGACACACTGTTTGACTTTTCTTCAAAACAGAGTTTTGAAGAACAGTCGTAATATGTCAACATGGCGATGAAAATCTTTAAATCACAACTTTGTAAGGGCCTCCCTTTGGCCTGCATGGCTTTATTGGACATGGTTGAAGACCAATTTGACTAATCCCTAGAACTAATGACTGAAAATGACTCTTGTCCATGAAAAGATTAAACATTGACTGTCATGGAATTTAATAAACATTGATGAAAAGACCTAAGCCAGCGGGGCCCAGACATGAGGGGTAAGGGGTAATGACTGACAAGATCCTCCTGTCAAATTATGGCATGCCCCTAGCAAAATGCACTTGAGTGAATGGAGCGAGACACCCAAAAATAAAATGCAGAAAGAGTTTTGATCTCTGACGGAGGACTGACAAGACCGACTCTAACATTGGCTCCAATGGGGTATGGTAGCTCCTTGGAGGTGCCAAGAACAACAGATCTCTCAAAGAGCTAGATAGTGCCTTTGTCCATTGGGATATGGAGTCATTATTTCGACGAACAACACAAGACTCTGACTCATTTATGAAACCAAAGTGACCGAAAAACTGACTCAAATTTGATCTTGAAATGACTTGAAGACTAACTTGACAAATTCTAACCAAACTGAAATAAAATGGTATTTACAGTGACAGTGGAAGCAGCTTCAATAACTCAGAAATGGTACCGCTTAAGAAACCAACCATTGATCGGCCCCCCTGGACAATCTTCCCCATTCATTTCCTTCAGAAGAAAGGCATTCTAACCCCGATATGCTGCAATCTTGAAGGGACCTTTCTAGAGATTCTCGAACTTACCATGTTTACCCTTTTCCTCATTCCTTGCATCCCACTTCAGCACCACATCATCCAACTGAAATTTGTCCGCCTTTGCTTTTCTATCATAAATTTTCTTAATCTTCTCCTGCAACTTGGATGTGTTTTGGAAAACTTCTTCTCTGGTCTGTTGTAAGTGGACCATTTGATTCAACCTTCTCTGCATAGGATCATCTTCACTGCCGGCCTCCTGAAGAAGTTTGACTATTGGGGCTGTGAGAGAGGCAGGAAACACTGTATCAACCCCATAAACAAGCTCAAAAGGGGACATACCAGTGGATTTCTTATGACTGACTCGATCTACCCAAACTGCATTGACCAACCTCTTATGCCAACTTTTCTTGTTTATTTCTAGCAGCTTCTTAATGATCTTGAACAATGATTTATTAGAAGAATCTACCAATCCATTGCCTTGTGGATGATAGGTAGTTGAGTGACTCAAAATGATGTGATATTTATGAAAAAACTCTACCATCCTTTTTGATTTGAAAGCTGCTGCGTTATCAGTGATTAACTTATTCAGGCAACCAAAGCGAGACAAGATGTTATTTTCAAGGAATGAAATAATTACTGCATCTATAGCTTGTCTAGTGGGAACTGCCTCGATCCATTTTGTGAAATAATTTGTGGCTGTGAGGATCCATCTATGTTAACCGGAAGAAGCGGGATGAATTTCACCAATGAAATCCAACCCCCATTGCTGAAAAGGGGCACTCACTTCAATGGGCTTAAGTTGTAAAGGCTATAATTTCTTCTTTCCTTTGAAAATCTGACACTTATGATAGCTCTTGACCATCTTATATACATCGGCAAACAATGTCGTCCAATAGTATCCCACTCTCAAGACTTTATTTGTTGTTGATTTCCAAAAAAGGTGACCACCACAGTCTCCTTCGTGGAAATCCTCCATGACCTGCTTTGCTTCTTTTTCCACCAAACAATTCAATAGAACGCCACTGGGATCTTTCCAATAAAGTGCATAATTTAGAATACAAAACTTGGCAGCCTTCAATTTGAGTGTTCTAGCTTTGTTTCTAGTCATGACAGGTGGTGGTGACAAATTGTTAAGCACATATATGATATCTGAATACCACGGAGAAGGAGAAAACATTTCAGATACCTGAATTGACGAATCTTCCTCATTCTCATCGGACATAGCAGCGATCAGATTTATGTCTAAGGTGTGCAAGTTTGATTCGTCCATTAACTTTGTTAATCCCTGTCATTTAACAAGCTTCGTGGGCTTTATTTCCACATCATATTCCAACAAAGCTGCAATCCACTTGCCTCGTCTTCCTTCCGGATCTATCTGCACTGAAACATCTTTGACAACATCGTTAGGAACATAAGCCAAAATACGAGAATGCAGAATATATACCCGAAAATATTTCAATGCTTTCACAAGTGCAAGGGCTTGCTTCTCAATGATGTTGTATTTTAAAGCTACATCTCTTATGGCTCGGCTGAAGAAAGCGATTGGTCTTTCGTGATCATCTCTTTTCTACAATAACACCGCTGTCATAGTATGCTCCAAAGCGAATGAAAACAATATAAAATCATGAGTGTAGTCCACGTTGACTATAACTGGAGCTGAAGAAAGAGCCAATTTGACTAAATTGAAAGATTTTACAGCCTCCTCCATCCATTTCACTTGGCTGTCATTCTGTTTTGCCCTACAACAACCCCCCATTTCATATCAATATTATCCCAAAACCATAATATGAAATCGGTCCCTTTTTAATTTTGGTTTTAATTGGTATCAACATACTTTTATTCAAAAAGGTCCGAAAAAATAAAATAAAGCATTACCAATAAACCTTTTCGAATAAACCAATCAAAAGCCTTACACATAAATGATTAATCTTTTGTCATTGCGATAAAGCGATCGCAAGATCGCATATCGCAATGACAAAGGGGACACAACTTAAGGACCCGTTGGTTTTCTTTGATGCGAAATCACAATCATATATCGGCGATAATGAACTAGCGCAATAAAGCTCTCTTTTGCTCCGATGCGATGCGATATCGCTATCGGGTATCGACGATAATGAATTGGCGCAATTAAAAAACTTCCCTTGTGCTCCGATGCGATGTGATATAGCTATCGGCGATCGGCAATCAACTATGCATGCTTTTAAATTTCCCCACTCGCTACTCCCGACGTGATGTGATATCGCTATCGGTGATCGGGGATTCCAAATGGAACCAATATAACGATTTATGATTTCCCCCGACTCCCGATTGCGATAAAGCCAAAAAGCGCAGATTTCAAAGGAAATCTTAAAGCGGGTTTAATACGATTTATTCGTATTTAAGGCCTCATCTTTCGAAGAGCCATTCAACCGCGCTTAACTGCCAAAACACCCAAGGCACACTTCAAATAAATCATTCGGCCATTAATCGAATTGACGGGCATTGATAGGATTGACAGGTCTTAACGGCCATTTAATGAAACAGTAAGCCTGAGATATTTTTACAAATTTTATCCGAGGCCACCTTAAGTCAATCGTTCGCCATGCATTCATCGATATATATCTCAGTCATATTCGATTTACACTATCATTTTCTGTATTACGTCCATTATCATCTCTGTGCAGAATTCTTCCAAGGTACCAAATTTAAGCAGAATGGGGAAGAAGTCCAAGAAAACCACAATGGCTTCTGCTTCACCGGCCACAGGGCAACCTGTCGTTGATCCAAGTACTAAAAAGAAAGGGCTAATATCGGACACTACATGCCCGGGACTTGTCAGAACTACTTGGCAAGGCACCTATAATCTGATCGAAGCCAAAGAGCCAAGGGTGACAGCAATACAAGTCTCAGCTAATAGCACTAGCAAATTCGAGGCTAATCTAAGTGATTTAGCCAACTCTTTTCTTCATCGAATAGCGGCTCAGGAGAAAATCCTCCCATATACAGATGTGGTTAGATGGGCGATTCAGGAAATCCGGATTACCGACAGAACTTTCAGCACCACAGATGGGAGAATTTTCGGTTCCTTTCGAGCCGAGGATTTAAGGCAAATGTATCATTTGCCGAAGGCAGAGAAGAAATATAACACGGAATTCCTGGAGAAATTCTGAGCTGAGAATGAGACTGAATCCGAACCCATTCGAAGTTGGAGACAAAATCCAGCAAAGCACAAGCACGAATATTCGCGTAAGTACTCGGTCAATTCTCTATGCTCTCCTTATTGCTATGCTGGAATAATGATGTGCAAGTTGTGGGGATTACATGATTCCGCTAATTTTACCATAGAAATGGTCCCCTTAATGGAGGTGGCATGTAGTGGTGAAATAATGGATTGGGCAGATATACTGTCCGATAAGTTAGCATCCACAATTCTTGATTTCAGATTCAAGTCCCGCGTCACTGAAAGGTTCATTCTCCCATTTTACTACAATGCCTATGTATTAGATGTCTTGTGTTTTAATTCTGAATTTCCTGTGCTCGGATGGAGGTGGACATCGCAAGACCCCGCACCCGTCCACATATACCATCAAAAGTTGTGGAAGACCAACTACAAACACCATTTGTATCAAATCTGCAACGGCTTCATGTTGCCCATTCATTATTCTATTTTCAATAAGCCTGATCCTAAGATTTCCTACCAAGTAGGGATTGATTTAACATCCATAGGAAGTTGGTTCGGGGAGGAAAAGTTCACTTATAGCAGAGTTTTTGGCAGTCAAGCCAAGCCCCACATTCTTCCTCTATACATCCCTGATAAACTATTGGCCAGGGAAATAGCCTATCAGATCATCGCCGATGGGGTTACACAAACTCTGAAGAAAGCTAAGGAGCATGTCTGGCCCTCTTTTCCTCTGAGAATTGGTATCTACACTCTGCATGATTTCAAACATGCAGAGAAAGAAGCTGAGAAAATAAATTCACTAACCCTGGCAACTCTACCGAGCAGGCGATTTGATCCAAACAAAGTCGCCTATAATGGACTCGAACAAGCCAAATTGACCAAGTTCGAGCATAAAGAAGACATATTTGAGGACTTGTTCGCATCAGCTGAGTCAATGTATCAAGTTAAATCTCTCGCCATAATTGAATACAAAGATGAAGGGCTAGTCGAATTCAACAGACTTAGAGAGTAGAGGTTGCAAACTCTGCCTCTAGACCTGTTAGCGACGGCTCCAACAATAGAATCAAGTGAGCCTGTTCAGCGACTTGATAAAGAACCTCCTATTGCATCAAAGCAACAGGAGGAAGTGCATGAGCAAAGACAAGAAGACACCCAGGCAAAAGAGCAAGAACATAGCAGTCTAAATGTAAATGAAGATACACAGATTGATCTGAAATTGCTCCAGGAATGGCAGCAATTTAATTCGATTATTGGCAATCTGGAATGCTCTAAAGATGAAGAGACTTCAAAAGAAGTCAATACACAAGAGGCAACTTCGAAGCAGGTTTCAGGTGAAACCAACGACCCAGCCAAATCAAAAGAAATGGAAATAATCCCAAAGGATCCTTCCGGCAAAGTCATTTTGCAGGTTGAAGAGATTCCGCCCTTGGATGTCTTCTATAGCCCAAGGCAGAAAGCTATAGTGAAATGACAGAGGAAGAGGAGAAGGACTGATCAACCTTCTTTATTCCCAGAACAAACAGTAACGGGCAATGTGCTATGGAAAGAGGAATTTGATCCCTTTGATGATTTGACAAATCTATCGCAATGTGTTGGAGCTTATTCAGCAGCGACAATAGACAAAGCATCGGAGGTGAGCAGTTTATTGAAGACAAAAGATCAGGATATATTTTCGCTACAGGCACAATTATCGGAAGTGCAACAAAAGGCAGAGCAGGTAGAACAACAATTGCTAGTACAGCAACAAATAAACAATCAGCTAACGAAGCAATTGCAGGAAGAAAAACAGAGGATTGATGACAGTGCAGTCCAAAAGCAAAAGGAGCTATCGGAAGCATTGGCGCAACTAAAAGCATCAACTGAGCAAATGCTGAAATCCAAAGATGAGCAGATTGCTCAATTATCAGCTCAACTTGAGAAAACAAAGAAGCTCCCCCAGATAAATGAGTTTAAAGCAGAGGCATTTCAATTAAACAAAGGATTGATAAATCAGATGAAGCTTTTGTGTCAGCAAATCACCCAGGCAGAACCATTGTGCGACTTAGTGGCATCCATAAGTGAAAAAGTAGAAAAGGAAAGGACAGATTTGGATCAAGCCGAAGAAACATTGACAAATTTTCTGGAATGGCAAGATTCCGATCAGGGACAGGCAGCTAACCTACCAAGGATCCTAGAATCGCACAAAGAAATATTATTTACAGAATGGAAATCTTAGTTAATGAAGGCAGAAAGAGAGATTTTAAGATGCAAGACAACCACTAGTAATCTAGTTGAATTGGTTAATAATACTCTTTACTTGTCTAACATGATTTCTCATTGTACTCCAGGCCAATTAATAGCAACGAAGATGTTGGAGCAGTCATGTTACCCAGAGCTGGAGAAAAAAGGAAGGTTAATTGTAGGAATCAATAGTTTGACATGGGATGCCTATTGGTTCTTTTTAGTGAAGCCGCACAGCCAGAGAGCCACCCTCAAATGCCTCACAGATGCAATCGAGTATATTATCCCCGATATTCAGGATGCCACCTTTGCTGCCCAACTTAGCTCTCGCCTGAACAGACCACCCAAAGTGGAGCCAATGCTTGTGATAAGCTAGCTCAGGTTTAAAGGCAAACAGCCTGAGTGATGATTCACATCACCGACTGCCAGATCGCTGCCAAGAAGATAGTTATTGTTAATTGATACCAATTAAGTAGGATTTTGTTTTCATAGATTTTTTTTAGTTTAGTAGTATTTACAGACCCTTTCATGCATTTAGAAAGGTTCGTAAAGTTTTGTATATGACTTAAACCCTGAAGTTGCATTATTGTACTTCAGGGATATTCTTTTATGAAACTGGACCAATCATTCCGATTTTGATAAGGAAGCTTTTATACAAATATGCACTATTGTCTTTCTTTGAAAGCATTTCTGCATTGAAGGAAGAATTTCAAATAGCGATTGATATTGGGATTGATTAGCAGCTCATATGGTACTATTATCTATGTCTGGACTCATTCTTGTTATATGAATTGTCATTTGATTGCTTTTGCTATTATCGCATATATATATGTGTGTTTTAACAGCATCCTTTATGCATTCCACTATTGGCTGTTTATAGTATGCTTTTCTTCCAATCATGTATGTATCGATGATATAAATGGTAAATGAAGTAATCTTGTGTTAATCACTTTGTTTAACTATTTAGATGAAGTAATCTTCGAATGAATGAATATCTATGTTTATTTTACAGAGTCATCTACATGTCTATCAATAGGAAAAGATCATTAAACGCTTCATTTACAAACAATAATGGTTCCCGGGATTAGTATTAGTTCTCTTATTTTGTTGATAGATTAAGTTATTTGCCTATCATTAGAACAGAAAACCCATCACTCATCCACCCCTTTTATTCATTATCGGGAAACTGGTCCCGTTATATCCAGTCGGAGCCACCATCCCAAACGGAAAAGGAGCTGTATTAAGGTCCGCACCAGGTGGTTATCCCCCAATGTTGTTGCAGCGATTTTCGAGGCATCAACATTTCTGGCACTAGAAGGAGGGCCATCCGCTATGATTGGCGAGTAAGCCAAAACCTACAGACCATTCAAAGAGTAACTCACCCTCCACCTCTCCTAAGACCTCTCGTTTGCACCCTGAATCATCAGTACCCAGACGAGACGAGGAAGAATCAACCACTACTGCTCAACTTCATCATACTTGAGAACATTTAAGCCCGGAGTCCCCTGAAGTTCAATCTATCATCCAGAAACTTCAAGGCTTCTCGATTTCACCTCCTAGATCTGAAGTATCACAAGGCAGTCAGACTTTGCAATTCCACTTACCTCCTCACCTTACCAGACTTCAAAGTGAAAAACTAGGTATTGAACCACCTGAGTTTCCTTTGCCCGAAAGGAAAAGGATTAAAAAGAGCGCTGAAGGTTCTGGTAGTGAACCCTTTTCTCCATCATCTTCCATTTCATCATCACCTGTGCGAAGTCAAACACCCACTTCACCACTACATATTGTTGTTCACCAAGGGACTTCATCCCAACATCACAATCTTTTCAATCTTCACTTCCACCTCCCCCTCAAGCACCTGGAACACCATAGGCAATCGCTGGTACTCCTAAAATGGCTCAAAGACCATGGAGAAGTCCTGGTGCAGTCACCATGCCTGCGCCTTTACATCCGTTACTCGATTACCCTGAGAAATGGTTTCCAAAGTTCAATCCAAATGCTGGAACATTAGCAGAAGAACACATAAATAATTTTATGTTGTCAGTCAATTTGAAGGGAGTAACAGAAGAAGATGTTGTAGTTAGATTATTCCCTTATACATTACAAGCATCAGCAGGATCCTGGTATTTTTCCTTACCTGTTGGATCCATCACCAGTTGGAATATCTTTCAGGAACAGTTTCTTACCAAATACGGCGATGATAGATCCTTGGCTACACTCGTCCATGACCTTTCTAATCTAAGGGTCGAGTCAAGAGAACCCATTAAGGAGTTTAACTCCCGATTTAACAAACTCTTGAACAAAATCCCTACCGATGATAAGCCAAGCGAACAAGTTAGAAGCGAGTGGTATATTACATCCTTACCCTCAAACATATCCATTTTTGTGGATAGGGCTAAACAGCTACATTGGCTGAAAACATGAAAGAAGCCCTCGTTGTCGAAAAAAGTGTAATCGCCTTGGAAAAGAAAACTGCTCTAGAGGAACAAAAATCCAAAAAAGTGTCCTTTAAGGATGATTCAAAGAAAAAGATCACTAAGGATCCATACGACATGGAGGGCCTTCAAAAAGTCCTTAAAACCATGTCAAATGAAATGGTTGAGATTAAGAAACAAGTAGCAGGTCCTCAAAAGAAACCTTTAGGAATTTCAAAAACCTGAGTCCAAGCTCCAAATGTCAATCTTATGCAGATTCGGATCTGAGAAGAGAGAAGAAGAAACATTCACCATCCGAGAAAGAAGAGGAGGTCGTTGAATCTACGGATGTGGGACTTTATACTCCTATTCCGATACTGATGCTGGCAAGAGCCTTTCCGTGACTACAAGAGTAAAGCTACTCCCGAACCTGTTCAAGCCAATTCAAAGAAAAGGAGTGTTGGTACCAATACTACAAAGGAAAAGGTACCCACAAGGAAGCCAGCCGCAACAGTATCTCAGAATCAGCCGTCATCCTCCAATATACCTTCGTTATCTAAGACATTGGTAGTATCTGATTCGATGGACTATAATATTGTTGATGACATGAAGAAAACTAAGGCAAACATCACCATGTTTGAACTTAGTAAATTAAAGCATCAACAAAAATTACTTCTCAAAGAACTTAATGCAATTCCTTCTTCACCTCTTCCCAGTACTAAAGCCGCAAGTGATTCAGGACAACCACCTTCCGGTAGAGTTGAGGCAATTGATACAATTCTGATTGGAGATAGATCAAATTCCCATACTCCTCCTTTCCTCTTAACATACGAAATTTACAATCGAAATCTACATAACTGCTTAATTGACTCTGGGGCATCATCTAATATAATGCCTACTTCAGTTTGTTCTAAACTGAACATAGAACCCCAGAAATCTTCAATTCACATTGTGCAGCTAGATAGAACTAAAGTTCAAGTTTTAGGGGAAATAAATTCTGTTACAATCAGGTTATCGGCATATCCACGAATAGTCAAAAGGATTGATATCCTAGTCGCTGATATACCTGAGTTCTATGGGTTAATTTTAAGCAGGGATTGGTCAGAAAAGCTCATGGGTATATTTCCACCGATTGGTCCCACATGTGGCTCCCCTATAAGGGCAAGCCAAATCAAATAAAGATCGATCGAGAGAAACATATGACCCACACTGTTACAGAATTTGAACAAGAAAATCAACCAATTGCGTTCAATAACAATATCTTAGGAAATTATTCTTCTGAGTCATTTTTCGGCAATTATATTGCCCAGCCATCTCCTTTCTCAGTAAACAATTTCACATCACAAATTGAAAACTTTTTGCAGACTGACAGGTCTAAATGTGTTAATGTTACTGAGAATTTTGTAAGTAAGATTGTAGATAATTCTTTATTTTGGTCTTTATATTTGATGGATCCAAGTCTAATGAAGGATCAGGAGCAGGATGTATTTTGGTTAGCCCATAAGGAGAAAAAACAATGTTGTCCTGCAGGCTAGAGTTTGAATGCACCAATAACATAGCTGAGTACGAAGCATTAGTCCAAGGATTATATAAAGCGATTGGCCTCAAAGTCCAATACTTGAAAGTGTTTGGCGATTCTGAGATTATTGTTAAACAGGTAAGGAATACAATTCATTGCCTTTCGAACCATCTCAAACATTATTAATCGCTAGTACAAGAGCTCACTTCCCACTTTTTAGCATTCAATATTTCTTCCATTCCCAGGTCTCAAAATTCACCAGCCGACTTGCTAGCCAATGTCACTTCCAAGCTCCTCCCTTCCGAAGACTATAGCCCAGATAGATTTTCAGTAGAATTTCTTTTTAGGCCATCAATCCTGACAATGTAACTAATTGGAGAGTATTCAACCACGATGAAGACATTTTACAGTTCTTAACCTCCGAAAAACCCTATGATAATCAAATCATTGAGGAAGACGAACATGATATTCAAATGCGAGGTAAGAATGAAGAAAACTCAATCCCAAAGCCTATGGTGAAGCTTGAGGGCCTTTACGACATTAAAGATAGGTTTAAACCTGTGTCCAATACGAAGCTCCAGAGCTCTACCTTAAGGTTCGAATTGATAAACCTTGGCACTGAACAAACTCCTCAAAACATTAATTTAGGATTAGGACTTTCCATGGAGGAAAAGGAAGCATTCATTAGATTGTTACGTAAAAATAAACATGTTTTTGCCTGGAAATATGACGACCTAAAAACGTATGATACATCCATTATCTAGCACACTATTCCGATGCTTCCCGAACAGAAACCAGTTCAACAAAAGTTGAGGAAAATACATCCCAACTTAGAGAGTCAAATAAAATCAGATCTCAATAAACTCTTGAAAGCTAAGATTATTTTTCCCGTTCGGCACTCAAATTGGGTCTCCAATATGGTACCAGTCAGAAAGAAAAATGGCGACATAAGGATTTGTATTGATTTCAAAAATTTAAATAAGGCAAGTTTAAAAGATAACTTCCCATTACCCACTATGGAGCAGATACTCCAATCAGTGGCAGGCTCAGAGTTAATGTCCTTTTTGGACGGTTTTTTAGGATATAACCAAATTTTAGTCCATCCTGATGATCGACTCAAAACCACATTCAAAACAAAGTGGGGAACGTATGCATATCAGAAAATGCCTTTCAGACTTATTAATGTAGGAGCCACTTTTCAAAGAGCAATGGATATCACTTTGAAAGGGTTAATTAATAGAACAGTAGTCGTCTATTAAGATGAAATTACTATATTTTCTAAAGAGAGATCCAACCACTTGCATGATTTGAATCAAATCTTTCAGCGCTGTAAGAAATATGGTATTTCTCTAAACCCTAAGAAATCCTTTTTCGCTCTTGATCAAGGTAAGCTCCTAGGCTTTATTCTTTCTAAAGACGGCATTTATATCGATCCGGACAGGATTAAAGAAATCTCTGAAATCCCTTTTCCTCACAATAAGGAATCCATGCAATCATTTTAGGCCAAATCAATTTTGTCAAGAGATTCGTTCCATACTTTTCTCAGATTATTTTGCCACTTCAAACTATGATTAAGAAAAATTCAGTCTTTAAATGGGGATCGCCAGAAAAGGAAGCGTTTGAATTAATCAAACAATCGATAATCAATGCCCCCGCTCTAAATACTCCAAATTTTTCTAATCATTTTACATTGTATACCATCGCATCCGATTTCTCTTATGCTACAGTACTTACACAGATCAACAGTCACAATTTGGAAGCACCTATTTCATTCTATAGTTCAAATCTTCAAGTTGTAGAACTAAACTACTCCGAAGTAGAAAAACAAGCCTTTGTTGTATATAAAGCGGTTAAACATTACAGATCCTTCCTTTTAAAATCCCATACAAAGGTTATAGTTCCTTTCTCTTCAATAAGGCAACTATTAATCCAAAGAGAATTGGGAGAAAAAAGGGCAAATTTGGTAACAACACTTCAAGAATATGACCTAGAGATCAAGCCAACAAATATTGTTAGAGGCCAAGGTTTTTGTAGGTTATTGGCAGGAGCATCCAACATTCCGAAATCAAGTGATACAAATCAATCTGAAACAATCAACCAGATAAGTATCATTGACTCTGAATCACAGTATGCTGATTTAATATTTTATTTGAAAAATGGATATGCACCTCCCAATCTGTCCTACAAAAGAAAAAGGGCCATAAGGTTGAAAGCAAAAAAATTTACCATTATTGATGATGTGCTTTTTAGGCAATATTATGATTCAGTTTTATTGAGATGCCTTGAAAAACCTGAAGCACAAAAGGTTTTGCAGGAATTACATGATGGACCAGCAGGAGGCCACTTTGGAGCTGATACAACAACTCACAAAGTCATCCATGCTGGATATTATTGGCCCACTCTGTTTAGAGATGCTCATGAATATGTAAGGAAATGCCGAAATTGCCAAACTCCAAGTGGAAGACAAAGGAAATCAGCCTTCCCTTTGCAACCGGTCAACATTGAGCAACCATTTGAGCAATGGGGATTGGACATTATCGGAGAGATTACCCCAAATTCTTCCAAACAGCATAAGTATATCCTTACTGCTACTGATTACTTTACCAAGTGGGTTGAAGAGATTCCTTTAAAGACAACAAATTCTGAAGCCATTATTGAATTTATAGATCAATTCATCATTACCAGGTTTGGTGCCCCGAATGCTCTTGTTTTTTATAACGCATCTTAATTTTCAAGCAATGCTATGTTTGATTTTGCAATTAAAAGAGGATTCAAACTCAAATATTCTGCTAACTATTATCCTCAGGGCAATGGTTTGGCCGAATCTACAAACAAAAATCTTATTAAAATTATCAAGCGAACTATCGAACAGAATCATAAGAACTGGCACAAATCTTTAATATTTGCATTATGGGCTGACAAGATAACACAAAAAGCTTCTATAGGTTCTTCCCCATTTAAACTTGTGTATGGAAAAGAAGCAGTGCTACCAACAAATCTCATCCTTCCTTCTCTAGCCCTAGTTCAATTTATTGAAGAAAGCCCTTCTTCTTCTTTACAACTTAGACATGACCAAATTCTAAAATTGGAAGAAGAAAGAGAAAAAGCCAAAATCATTCATGCGAAACATCAACAGATCATCAAGTCATCATTTGATTCAATTTCATCGGGTTCCAAACAATTTCAAGTCGGTGATTTAGTCCTGAAATGGGACAAAGCCTATGAAGATAAGGGAAAACACACCAAGTTTCAGAAGATGTGGCTTGGACCATTTCAGATTTGTGAAAAGATAGGCCATTTGACCTTCATATTACAAGATTTATTAGGGTTGAGAGATTCTCTCCCTGTTAATGGTCTTATCTTAAAGAAATTTTTCAATTGAGGAGGTAACCCCTTCTCCTTTTAATAGCATTTTTGTAGTTTGTATTGGCATTATAAAATAAAACTGTAAGGTATCTTCTATTTGACCTTTGCTGTATTTAAAGAGTTTCTCAAAACAAGTAGTGTGATATTTACTTTTAGAAATAGAAGTCTTAAACAAAAGGAATGATTTCTAGGAAATTAGATATAATTGCATTCTGAAACTACACTGCAATCTTAGTTAACCCCTCTCGAAGTTTATAAATATTGTAAATCTTTTTAGATTTTTCAAATTGGTCACAAGAAGATTATCAATATCAAAATAGAAGCTAATCCAATTTCAGCATCTCCAACTCTTACCTTGTCATCCATCTTCTCTTAAGGAGGAAATTGTCTATCCCACTTACTCAAGTTTATGATTACTCAAAATGTAATTCCAAGAATACTGGATACAAAAGATAAGAGGTCTTATTACAAGCCTACTTACCATGTTCATAGGGAAACAGTTTAGCCGACATTACCAATATTGCATACCAAAACAGGGTAATGGCTTCAATTATAAGACAAGGGGTCTCATCACGAGCCAGCTTGTTCGGTTAGATTACTACCAGTGAATGGCATTGTCACTTAACTGGCCACCACACCAGGGCAATGGCTTTTTATCTTACAAAATAACAGAAAAAAGAAAAGAAATACAAAATGTGAAAAACATATTTTGAATTCATTCTGTTAATCATGCTCTAAGGTGAATGGGACAATAGACAATGATATGGTTAAAAGGTATCCCTGTCGAAACTATGGACGTTTGCTGGCAGCAGAGGCTCTACCTATAAAAAAGGAGTTAATTTTAATAGCTGATTTGGAAAAGTTTTATGTTTTATCAATATCAACCAATAAAAGCCAATATAAAATATAGAATGTATCTATTTTTTAACAAAATAGGAAATTAGCAAAGAAAGTTTTGTTTTGTCTGGAATGCAACTATACCTAGTTATATTAGAATTTTCCCTTTTGATAAAATTTCTATTTTTTGAAAAAGTTTAAATATTTCTATACTTTCCAGAGATAATTGTTTCTTCCAGCGAATCGCCAATTGTTGTACCCTACAACAACCCCCCATTTCATATCAATATTATCTCAAAAAAAAAAATATGAAATGGGTCCCTTTTTAATTTTTGTTTTTTAATTGGTATCAATTTAAGTTCTATAATAAAAGGGCCAAAGAAATAAAAGAAAACATTACCAAAAGGCCTCTTCAATAAACCAATCAAAAAACCTTAGCGTAAAACGATTAATCTTTTGTCATTGCGATAAAGCGATCGCAAGATCGCATATCGCAATGACAAAGGAAACACAAATTGAGGACATTTTGATTTGCTCCGATGCGAAATCGCTATCAGGTATCGTAAGAAATGAAGGAACGCAATTAAATCCCCTTGCTTCGATGCGATGCGATATCAGAAATCGGCAATCAGCGATAATGGATAAACGAAAATAAGCTCCCTCTTACCCCGATGCGATGCGATATCGCTATCGGCAATCGGCGATTGACTACGCACGCCTTCTTAACCGCCCCACTCGCTACTCCCGACGCAATGCGATATCGCTATCAGCGATCAGAGATTCCAAATGAAACCAAAACAATGACTTATGATTTTCCCGACGCCCGATTGCGAAAAGGGCAAAAGCACAATTTTCAAAGTAAAACCATAAAGGCAGTTTAATACAATTTATTCATAATTAAGGCACTATCTTTCGAAAATCCGCTCATCCGCGCTCAACCGCCAAATCGCCCAAGGCATGCTTCAAATAAATCATTCAGCAATTAATTGAAATGACTGTTATTAATGAGATTAACAAGCCTTAACGGCCATTTAATGAAAACAGCAAGCTTGCGATCTATTCACAGATTTGATTCAAATTCGTCTTAAGTCAATCGATCACCATGAATTTATCAAGATATATATATATATATCTCAGTCTATTCGATTCATGTTATTGTTTCCTGTATTACGCCTATCGTTCTCTCTGTGCAGAATTCTCCCGCAAAGACAGATTTGAGTGAAATGGGAAAGAAGTCCAAAAAGACCACAATGCCTTCCGCTTCACCGGTCGCAGGGAAACCCGTCGTTGATCCAGGCAGTAAAAATAAAGGGCTTATATCGGACACTACGTGCCTGGGACTTACCAGAGCTACTTGGAAAGGAACATATAACTTGATTGAAGCCAAAGAACCAAGGGTGACGGGAATACAAGTCTCATGCGACAGCACTAGCAAATCTGAGGCTAATCTGAAAGACTTGGCCAATTCATTTCTTCACAGAATAGCGGCCCGGGAGAAAATTCTCCCATATACGGATGTGGTAAAATGGGCTATTCAAGAGATCCCAATTACCGATAGAACTTTCAACACTATAGATGGGAGGATTTTCGGTTCTTTTCGAGCCGAAGATCTAAGGCAAATGTATCATTTGCCGGCGGAGGAGAAGAAGTATAACACGACATTCCTAGAGAAGTTACGAGCAGAAAATGAGACTGAGTCCGAACCAATTCAAGGTTGGAGACAAAATCCAGCAAGGCACAAGCACGAATCCTCGGGTAAGTACTCAGTCGATTCCCTATGTTCTCCTTACTGCTATGCTGGGATTATGATGTGTAGACTATGGGGATTACATGGTTCCGCCAATTTCACCATAGAAATGGTTCCCTTAATGGAGGCGGCATGTAGTGGTGAGATAATGGATTGGGCGGATATATTATCTGATAAGTTAGCCACTGCCATTCTTAATTTCAGATTTAATTCTCGCGTCACTGAGAGGTTCATTCCGCCATTTTACTACAATGCCTATGTATTAGACGTTTTATGTTTTAATTCTGAATTTCCTGTGCTTGGATGGAGGTGGACGTCGCAAGACCCCGCACCCGTCCACATATATCATCAAAAGTTGTGGAAGACCAACTACAAACACCACTTGTATCAAATCTGCAACGGTTTCATGTTGCCTACTCATTATTCCATTTTTAATAAGCCTGCCCTGAAGATTTCTGAACAAGCAAGGGTGGATTTAACTGCCATAGCAAGTTGGTTTGGAGAAGAAAATTTCACCTATATTAGAGTTTTTGGCAGTCAAGCCAAGCCCCATGTGCTTCCACTATACATCCCTGATAAGTTACTTGCCAGGGAAGTATCCTATCAGATCAATGTCGATGGGGTTACTCAGACCCTGAAAAAAGCAAAGAAGCATGTCTGGCCCTCCTTTCCCCTGCGAATTGGTATTTACACTCTGCATGATCTCAAACATGCAGAGAAGGAAGCTGAGAAGATAAATTTGCTGACTCTGGCAACTCTGCCAAGCAGGCGATACGATTCGAGAAAAATCACCTACAATGCGCTCGACCAGGCCAAATTGTCCAAGTTTGAGCACAAAGAAGACAGATTTGAGGATTTGTTTGCATCAGCTGAGTCGCTATATCAAGTTAAATCGCTCGCCATAAATGAATACAACGATGAGGGGCTAGCCGAATTTAACAGAATTAGAGAATAGAGGTTGCAAACTCTGCCTCTAGACCTGTTAGTGACTACTCCAACAACGACAAAATTAAGCGAGCCTGAGCAGCAAAGTAATAAGCAACCTCCTACTACATCAAAGCAGTAGGAGGAAGTGCATGACCAAAGGCAGGAAGAAACCTAGGCAAATGTGCAGCGACAGGAAGAAACCCAGGCGAAAACTCAAGAAGAGAGAAGTTCGAGAGTTAATGATGATACACAGATTGATCCGAATTTGCTCCAGCAATGGCAGCAATTCAACTCAATCATCGGCAACCTAGAATGCTCTAAAGATGAGTAGGTTTCAAAAGAGGGAGACACACAGGAAGCGACATCAAAACAAGTTTCGGGCGAAACCAATCACCCACCCAAATCAAAGGAAACGGAAATAATTCCTAAGGATCCATCGAGCAAAATCATTTTTCAAATAGAAGAGATTCCTCCCTTGGATGTATTCTACAGCCCTAAGCATAAAGCTGTTGTAAAGTGACAGAGGAAGAGAAGAAGGGCTGATCAACCTTCTTTATTCCTTGAATTAACAGTAACGGGCAATGTTGTGTGGAAGGAAGAATTTGATCCCTCCGATGACTTGACAAAGCTATCACAATACGCTGGAGCATATTCGGTGGAAATCGTAGATAAAGCATCGGAGGTAAGCAGTCTATTAAAGGCGAAAGATCAAGACAGCTTTTTGCTACAGGCTCAATTATCGGAAGCGCAACAGAAGGCAGAGCAGGAATTGCTAATACAACAGCAAAATAATAATCAGCTGACTAAGCAATTGCAGGAGGAAAAACAGAGGATTGACGAGAGCGCAATCCAAAAGCAAAAGGAGCTATCGACAGCATTGGCGCAATTAAAAATATCAACTGAGGGAATAATAAAATCCAAAGATGAGAAAATCGCTCAATTATCAACTCAAATTGAGAAAATGAAAAAGCTCCCTCAGGTAGATGAGTTTAAAGCAGAGGCGCTTCAATTAAATAAAGCATTGATAAATAAAATTAAGCTCCTATGTCAGCGAATCACCCAGGCAGAGCCATTGTGCGACTTAGTAGCATCCATAAGCAAAAAAGTAGAAAAGGCAAGGACAGATTTGGATTAGGCCGAAGAAACATTGACAAATTTTTTGGAATGGCAAGATTTCGATCAGGGTCAGGCAACTAACCTACCAAGAATTCTGGAATCACACAAGGAAATATTATTCACAGAATGGAAATCACAGTTAAGGAAGGCAGAAAGAGCGATTTTAAGATGCAAGGCAACCACTAGTAATTTGGTTGAATTAGTAAATAATACTCTTTATTTGTCTAACATGATTTCCCAATGTACTCCAGGCCAATTAACAGCAACAAAGATTTTGGAGCATTCATGCTACCCAGAGCTGGAGAAAAATGGAATGTTAATCGTGGGGATCAATAGTTTAACATGGGATGCCTATTGGTTCTTCTTAGTGAAGCTGCACAGCCAGAGAGCCGCCTTAAAATGCCTCACAGATGCTATCGGGTATATCATACCCGATATTCAGGATGCCACCTTTGCTGCCCAACTTAGCTTGCACCTCAACAAACCACCCGAAGTGGAGACAATGCTTGTGATAAGCCAGCTCAGTTTTAAAGGCAAGCAGCCTGAGTCATGATTCACATCGTCGACTGCCAGATCGCCCCCAAGGAGATAGATAAAATTTATTGATGCCAATTTAGTAGGGTTTTGTTTCATAGATTTTTTTAGCTTAGTAGTATTTATAGACCCTTTCATGCATTTAGAAAGGGTCGTAAAGTTTTGTATATGACTTAAACCCTGAAGTTGCACTATTGTACTTCAGGGATATTCTTTTATGAAACTGGACCAATTATTTTGATTTTGATAAGGAAGGTTTTTATACAAATGTGCACTACTGTCTTTGTTTGAAAACATTTCTGCGTTGAAGGAAGAATCTCAAATAGCAATTGATATTGGGATTGATTATCAGCTCATATGGTACTACTATCTATCTCTGTACTCATTCTTGTTATATGAATTGTCATTTGATTGCTCTTGCTATTATCGCTTATATATATGTGTTTTAACAACATCCTTTATGCATCCCACTATTGGCTGTCTATAGCATGCTTTTATTTCAATCATATGTGTATCGATGATATAAATGGTAAATGCAGTAATCGTGCGTTAATCGCTTTGTTTAACTATTTAGATGAAGTAATATTTGAATGAATATCTATGTTTATTTTACAGAGTCATCTACATGCCTGTCAATAGACAAGGATTATTAAACGCTGCATTTCAAATGAATAGTTGCTCCTGGGATTAGTATTAGTTTTCATATTTTTGTTGATAGAATAAACTATCCGCCTATCATTAGAACATCACTCATCCATCCCTTTTATTCATTATCGGGAAACTGGTCCCGTTATATCCAGTCGGAGCCACCATCCCAAACGGAAAAGGAGCTGTACTAAGGTCCGGATCGGGTGGTTATCCCCCAATGTTGTTGCAGCGATTTTCGAGGCCTCAACATTTCTGGCACTAGAAGGAGGGCCATCCGCTATCAATGGCAAGTAAGCCAACACCTACAAACCATTCAAAGAGTAACTCACCCTCCGCCTCTCCTCGGACATCTCGTTCACATTCTGAATCTCCAGTATCCCGACGAGATGAAGAAGAATCAACCACTACTGCTCAATTACAACATACTTCAGAACACTGAAGTCCGGAATCCCCTGAAGTTCAATCCATCATCCAGAAACTTCAAGGCTTCTCAATTTCCCTTCCTAGATCTGAAGTATCACAAGGCAGTCACACTTCACAATTTCGCTTACCCCCTCATCTTACCAGACTCCAAAGCGAAAAGCTAGGAATTGAACCACCCGAATTTCCTTTACCCGAAAGGAAAAGGATCAAAAAGACCGCCGAAGGTTCTGGTAGCGAAACCTTTTCTCCATCATCTTCCATTTCATCATCACCTGTGCGAAGTCAAACACCCACTTCACCACTTCATATCGTTGTCCACCAAGGGAATTCATCTCAAGCATCACAATCTTTTCAGTCTGTACTTCCACCTCCCCCTCAGGCACCTGGAACACCACAAGCGATCCTTGGTAATCCTAAAATGGCCCAAAGACCATGGAGAAGTCCTGGTGTGGTCACCATGCCTGCACCTTTACATCCTTTACCCGATTACCCCGAAAAATGGTTAACCAAGTTCAATCCAGATGCTGGAAATTCTACAGAAGAACATATTAACAATTTTATGCTGTCAGTAAATCTAAAGGGAGTCACTGAAGAAGATGTGGTAGTAAGATTGTTTCCCTATTCACTACAAGGATCTGCAGGGTCTTGGTATTTTTCCTTGCCCTCTGGATCCATCACGAGTTGGAATATCTTCCAGGAACTGTTTCTCACCAAATACGGCGATGACAGATCCTTAGCTACACTTGTCCATGACCTTTCCAATTTAAGGATCGAGTCGAGAGAACCAATTAAGGAGTTCAACTCCAGATTCAACAAACTCTTGAACAAAATCCCCACTGATGATAAGCCAAGCGAACAAGTTAGAAGCGAGTGGTATATCACTGCTTTGCCTTCAAACATTTCCATATTTGTCGATAGGGCTAAACAAACGACATTGGCCGAAAACATGAAATAAGCACTCGCTATGGAAAAAAGTGTAATCACCTTAGAAACAAAAACTACCTTGGAAGAAAGAAAATCTAAAAAAGTGTCCTTTAAAGATGACTCTAAGAAAAAGATTACTAAGGATCCATATGACATGGAGGGCCTTCAAAAAGTCCTTAAAACCATGTCAAATGAAAAGGTTGAGATCAAGAAACAAGTATCAGAATCCTCAACAAAGAAACCATATAGGAATTTCAAGAAACCCAAGTCCAAACCTCCAAATGTTATATCATATGCAGACTCGGATCCTGAGGAAGAAGAAGAGGAAGAAACAGTTAAACCATCTGAAGAAGAAGAAGAGGAAGTAGTTGAATGTCACGGGATGTGGGACTTTATACTCCCTAATTCCGATACTGACGCTGAGAAAGAAGCCTTTCCTGTCACTACAAGGAGTAAAGGTACTCCCGAATCTGTTCAAGCTAATCCAAAGAAAAGGAGTGTTGGAACCAATACTGTAAAGGAAAAGGTACCCGTTAGAAAACCAGCCGCGACAGTATCTAACAATCAGCCAACATCTTCTACTACACATTCATCATCTAAAACATTTGTAGTTTCTAATTCGATGGATTATAACATTGTCGATGACATGAAGAAAACTAAGGCAAACATCACCATGTTTGAACTTAGTAAATTAAAACATCAGCAAAAATTACTACTCAAAGAACTTAATGCTGTTCCTTCTTCACCTCTTCCCACCACTAAAGCTGCAAGCGACTCAGGACACCCCCCTGCTGGTAGAGTTGAGGCAACTGACACAATTCTGATTGGAGATAGATCAAACTCCCATACCCCTCCTTTCCTCTTGACTTATGAAATTTATAATGGAAATCTACACAACTTCTTAATTGATTCTAGAGCATCCTCAAATATAATGTCTGCTTCAGTTTGCTCTAAAATGAATATAGAACCCCAGAAGTCTTCTATTCACATCGTGCAGTTAGATAGAACTAAAGTTCAAGTTCTAGGGGAAATAAACTCTGTAACAATCAGGTTATCGGCAGACCCAAGAATAGTCCAAAGGATTGACATCCTAGTCACTGATATACCAGAATTCTATGGGTTGATTTTAAGCAGGGATTGGTCAGAAAAGCTCCATGCGTATATCTCCACCGATTGGTCACATATGTGGCTCCCCTATAAGGGCAAGCCCAATCAAATAAAGATTGATCGGGAGAAACATATGACCCACAGTGTTACAGAATTTGAACAGGAAAATCAACTGGTTGCGTTCAACAACAATATCCTAGGAAATTATTCTTCCGAGTCATTTTTCGGCAATTATATTTCTGAGCCATCTCCTTTCTCAGTCAACAATTTCGCATCAAAAATTGAAAACTTTTCACAGACCGGCAGGTCTAAATGCGTTAATGTTACTGAGAATGTTGTAACAAAAACTGTAGATAATTCATTATTTTGGTCTTTATATTTTGATGGATCTAAGTCCAGTGAAGGATCAGGAGCAAGATGCATTTTGGTCAGCCCGCAAGGAGAAAAACAATGTTGTCCTGTAGATTAGAATTTGAATGCACCAATAACACAGCCGAGTACGAAGCACTAGTCCAAGGACTATATAAAGCAATCGGCCTCAAAGTTCAAAACTTAAAGGTCTTTGGTGACTCTGAGATTATCGTTAAATAGGTAAGGAATACAATTCACTGTCTTTCGAACCATCTTAAGAATTATCAATCGCTGGTACAAGAGCTAACATCCCATTTTTTAGCATTCAATATCTCTTCCATTCCCAGGTCACAAAATTCTGCAGCCGACTTGCTAGTCAATGTCGCTTCCAAGCTACTCCCTTCCGAAGACTATAGTCCAGATAGGTTTTCAGTAGAATTACTTTTTAGACCATCCATTCCTAACAATGTAACCAATTGGAGAGTTTTTAACCATGATGATGACATTTTACAATTTCTGAGCTCTGAAAAATCCTATGACAATCAAATCATTAAGGAAGATGAGCACGATACTCAAATGCAAGGTAAACATGAGGAAAACTCAATCCCTAAGCACGTAGTGAAGCTTCAAGATCTTTACGATATTAAAGACAAGTTCAAACCTGTGTCTAACACAAAGCTTCAGAGCTCTACCTTAAGGTTTGAATTAATAAACCTTGGCACCGAGCAAAACCCTCAAAACATTAATTTAGGATTAGGACTCCCCATAGAGGAAAAGGAAGCATTTATTAGTCTGTTACGAAAGAATAAACATGTTTTTTCTTGGAGATATGATGATCTAAAAACATAAGACACATCTATTATTCAGCACACTATCCCAATGCTTCCCGAACAGAAACCAATTCAACAAAAGTTGAGAAAAATACATCCAAACTTAGAGGGTCAAATAAAGTCGGAACTCAACAAACTCTTGAAAGCTAAGATTATTTTTCCCGTACGACACTCAAACTGGGTTCTCCAATTATGTACCAGTCAGAAAAGAAAAATGGCGACATAAGGATTTTATTGATTTCAGGAATTTAAATAAGGCAAGTCTAAAATATAATTTCCCATTACCCACTATGGAGCAGATACTCCAATCGGTGGCAGGCTCAAAGTTAATGTCCTTTTTGGACGGGTTTTCAGGGTATAACCAAATTCTGGTCCACCCGGATGACCGGCTCAAAACCACATTCAGAACAAAGTGGGGAACATATGCATATCAAAAAATGCCCTTCGAACTTATTAATGCAGGAGCCACTTTCCAAAGGGTGATGGATATCGCTTTGAAAGGGTTAATTAATAGAACATTAGTCGTCTATTTAGATGATATTACTGTATTTTCAAAAGAGAGATCAAATCACTTGCATGATTTGAATCAAATATTCCAACACTGTAAAAAATACGGTATTTCTCTAAACCCTAAGAAATCTTTATTCTCTCTTGATCAAGGTAAGCTCCTGGGCTTTATTGTATGTAAAGATGGCATCTATATTGATCCAGACAGGATTAAAGAAATTTCTGAAATCCCGTTTCCTCATAATAAGAAATCCATGCAGTCATTTTTAGGCCAAATCAATTTTGTAAAAAGATTCGTTCCATATTTTTCTCAAATTATTTTACCACTTCAAACTATGATTAAGAAAAATTCAGTCTTCAAATGGGGAGTACCAGAAAAGGAAGCATTTGAACTAATCAAGAAGTCAATAATCAATGCCCCAGCTCTAAATACTCCAAATTTTTCTAATCATTTTACATTGTATACCATCGCATCCGATTCTTCTTACGCTGCAGTGCTTACACATATCAACAATCACAATTTGGAAGCACCGATTTCATTCTATAGCTCAAATCTTCAAGGTGCATAATTAAACTATTCTAAAGTAGAAAAGCAAGCCTTTGCTGTATATAAAGCGGTTAAACATTACAGACCCTTCCTGTTGAAAACCCATACAAAGGTTATAGTTCCTTTCTCCTCAGTTAGACAACTGTTAATCCAGAGAGAACTAGGAGAAAAAAGGGCAAATTGGGTAACAGCACTTCAGGAATACGACATAGAAATAAATCCAGCAAAGATTGTTAGAGGCCAAGGTTTTTGCAGGTTATTGGCAGGCGCATCCAACATTCCGGAATCAAGCGATAAAGATCAACCTGAAACCATCAATCAGGTAAGTGTCATTGATTCTGAATCACAGTATGCTGATTTAATATTTTACTTAAAAAATGGATATGCACCTCCCAACTTGTCCTACAAAAATAAAAGGGCCATAAGATTGAAAGCAAAAATTTTTACCATTATTGATGATGTTCTGTTTAAGAAAAATTATGATTCTGTTTTACTAAGATGCCTTGAAAAACAGGAAGCACAAAGAGTCTTGCAAGAATTGCATGACGGACCAGCAGGAGGCCACTTCGGAGCTGATACAATAGCTCACAAGGTCATCCATGCTGGATATTACTGGCCCACTCTGTTTAGAGATGCTCATGAATATGTGACGAAATGCCCAAGTTGTCAAACTTCAAGTGGAAGACTAAAGAAATCAGCCTTTCCTCTACAATCGGTCAACATTGAACAGCAATTTGAGCAATGGGGATTGGACATTATTGGAGAAATTACTCTTAATTCTTCCAAATAGCACAAGTATATCCTTACTGCTACCGATTACTTCACCAAGTGGGTTGAAGCAATTCCGCTAAAGACAACAAACTCTGAAGCCATCATTGAATTCATAGATCAATTCATCATTACC
>APFE030998114.1:0-10261 GCA_000404065.3 Pinus taeda | reverse complement strand
TGGTATTTGTTTTTGAGAATTCTCGAGATGACTCTATAAAATATCTTGGTTTATTTTCTCGTTATTGTACTACTTCAACATAGGAACTCTATTTTCAATATATTTTTCCTTTTTAAGTAGTTTGTGAACAAATCTAGATGGAAAATTCTGTTTTAGTTTATGACTGGTTCCCTTGTGTTTCATACTTTTTAACGATAATGGTATTTTAAGGATCTTCCATGAGAGTCTTTGTTCAATTATTTTTCCTACTTCTAAATGGTGTTTGCTAAACCAATATGTGGTTTGTATTATTTAAATATGAGAAATCTCATTTTGCTCTTATGGAAGTATATTTACTTCATTCTTGTTACTATATTGTATTTGTAATAACTCTTTTTCCTGTAGAATTAATGCTTAAATGTGTGGTTATGTTTGTAAGGACCCCTCTGGCTATAGACTTAATACTTAAATTTCATATGTGGTGTTTATAAATGCTAGTGCAGGGAATACACTTGCTTTAATCTATCTATATATATAAAATTTTAAGTTTGTTTGATACACAATTTCTTATTTAATTCATATACATGAGTTTTACTGCATTTTCTGAGGTTTGGCATCTACTTTATTTTTGGTAACCAATAAGCTGCAATTTATGTTCAGCTTGTAACTAAGAATAATTCTCTAATTAATTTAATCATGTATGATCTTCCAATCCTGTAATTTATTATATGCTACTATACCTTAGGTTGTTCGTAATCCCTTGACATGCATGATCTTCGCATACCATAAGGATCTGCAAGGACGGGGCGTAGGTTTTGTCATTGCCTCGTGATAAGTCAGATCATAATCTCCTCTTCCACTTTTCTATTGAGATATAGATCTTGTAACCATCGTTACAACACTATAATCTATTTCTCATTATAAGTATACTTGTTACTATTTCTCATGGATTTCTAATTTCACTTTTATTGCGCATATCCATGAATATGAGCACAATCTCTTGATAATATAGCAACTCGGTTACGTTTTATAATCTAGCTCTATATCAGTAAAAGGAATTATAACATCATTTTGATTCTTTTATCAAGTAATTTTCATCTAATGCATTATTATCTAGATAGATTGAAATGCAACAACAATCCTATTCAATATATACAATAGCATACCACTTTCAATGGAATCTAAGGATATTAATCCTAATCATTTGAAACAGAGGATTTTTGCTTTCTATTACAGCTTTCATATATATATATATATATATATATATATCATAGCAACAAGAAAAAGACATTTATATTCATCAAAAGTTTAAACATATTCATTAGCATAGATCTAACGAGAGGTTCTAGCTATCCATCTTACTAGAAAGCATGCAGGAGGAAAGACAGTGTCAACCAAACCACGAACTGCCTCCAGTTCAACCCCAAGGTAGATTTCTTTCCCAAAGAATGAACTACCCCCATTAATTCTCTCTTTGGGTAATTATTACCCTTCTTCATGATATTGTTTTCATTTGAGTGCTTTCTTGCTTTTGTAAGCTTTATTGTTTTATTTCATAGGATTTTTCTTTTAAAGCCCACCTTTCTCTCCCACTGTGCTTTATAGGCAAGCAATGTCATCCTTGTTGTTCACCTAAGCATTTCTAATGGATTTTATCTGCCTCTTTTAATATTATCTAGAATCTTCTATGATTCTGATCATCAGGAATTAACAATCTTGTCCTTGAGTGTCTTCTTTGAGTGTAAAGTTTTCGTTAATATAGATTTCCTTTTTTTCATTAATAAGAAAAATATTATAATATATTCAAATTTAATTATGGCTCCATTTCCATTTATTATACACATAAATTAAAACAACAATATCTAATAAGGGATATCACATCCCTACCCCTTTATTTTCACACTATCGTTGGTGCCTACTTCATATGTACATTCGGTTGGGAAAATGATATAAAAATTTTCTCCATTTTGTCCTCTCGCTCTCGAGTGGCCCCATCAGGAGTATAGTTCCTCCATGAGACTTTCACTTGAGCGACTACTTGATTCTAGTGCTAGATCTCTTTCCGATTAAGAATGCAAAGTGGTTCTTCCATGAATTCTCCTTGAGGTTCCCCTATAACATTTTTCAATCATAATATGATAGAAATCATGTACATACTTCTTTAACAAGGAAACATGAAAAACATTATGAACTTTAATTTGACTCGGAAGAGCTAGCTGATAAGATAAAGGTCATATTCTATGCAAAATTTCAAATGGCTAATAGTAGCAGGGCACCAACTTTGGGGAAGAACCCGTTCTAACTATTATTTTCTTTGGTTTCACATGGATGTAAACATGATCCCCAATTTTAAATTCTCTGAGTCTTATTTTTTTCTCCATAACATTTTTCCAATATTGGGATGCCTTAATATTCCCCTTAATTATTCATAGTATCTACTCCAATTCCTGTAATGTGACTGGTCCAAGAATCCGTTTGTCCTCTCACTAACTCCAACTAAGAAGTGTATGTCATTATTTTCCATACAAGGCATAGAATGGGATAATTATAATGGATTCTTAATACTTGTTGTTATAATTAAATTCAACCAAATGAAGGAAATCCTCCCATCTCGTTGGTTGATCCATAACATAGATTCTAAGAATATCTTCCAAAATCTTGTAGGTTCTTTCTGTGTGACCATCGTTTTGGGGATGATATGCAGTACTGAAGCATAATGTGCAACCCAAGCCACCAAAAAATGGTTCCAAAATTTGAAAGTAATCTTGGCATCCATGTGAGACATTATCATTTTACGAATCCCATGGAGCCGAAAAATTTCCTTCAAAAAAATATGTGAAATTTGTTCAGTACCAAAAGTTGATTGTACCAACAAAAAATGAGTTTCTTTACATAGAATATCCATGACCACTATGGTAGAATCATGTTGCGTTTTTTTCCTGGGAAATCTGGTGATGAAATATAAGGAAATGAATTCCCACTTCCATTCTGGAATGGGTAAAGGGTTTAGTAAACCTACCCGGTGTTAGTGTTGTACCTTCACCTATTGACACTCTAAGACTTTTTCCAATAATTATGCTACATATTTCTTCATTATGAGCCTAAAAAACTTCTATCTTAGTTCAATAACCATCTTTTGATACCTCAGGTGTCAAGCATAAGGAATTTTAAGATCTAATCAAATATTAGTTGTTTGAATTCCTCCACTGTAGGAGTATACACTATATTCTTATACATCAACAACTTTTCGGCATCATCGTTATAGCCCAATACATCGATTTGTTGTAATCTTTGCTATATTTCTAGATATTTTTGGTCAACGAGCATATAATGCCTGATTTTCCCAAGGAAATTGGTATTAATTCTACTAACATTTATGCTCATTAGATTATGGGCATGTATGCTCAGGGTACTAACTCTCTTATTTTCTTACCCTTTTATGTGCCTTACATCAAAATCATACTTTCTAAGAAAGGCCATCTGCCTCACTTACCTAACATTTAAATATGGTTGACAAAAAATATATTGGAGACTAATATGGTCTGTAACTAGAATAAATTTCTTTCCTAATAAATAGTGCCCCCACATTTTAATGCGTGTATAAATGCGAATAACTCCATATCATACTGCGTAATTTATTTCATTCCCCTTTAACTTTGTGGATTCATAAGCAATTACAAAGTTATGTTGCGACAATACTCCTCCCACTCCCGCTATACTAGCATCAATACACACTGTGAACTAATCATTTATATTTGCTAGTTTCAGGATGGGTGTTGTGGTAACTAATTGTTTGAGTTTATCAAAACATCGTTGAAATTTTGTGGTCCATTCATACTTGACTCCTTTCCATTGTAAGTATGTGATGAGGTGAGCTAATTTAGAGAAACCTTCAATGAACCGATGGTAATACCCCACCAACCACATAAGGGATCAAACAACTGAGACATCTTTCAATATTAGCCAATTTACTATAGCCTTCACCTTCTCTAGATCAATGACCAACCACTCCTTAGAAATAGTATTACCCAAGTATTGTATCCTGGTTTTATAAAATTCACAGTTTTTGTATTTGGAATACAGATTATTCTCCCTTAACTTTTGCAATACCAGTTTTAGGCGTTCCTTATGTTCATCCTCAATCCTTGAGTATATTAAGATGTCAGCAATAAACACTAGCACAAATTTGTCTAAGAATTTGTCGTGTATGTTATTCATTAGGCACATAAAAGTTCCAGGGGCATTAGTAAGGCCAAATAGAAATGCAACAAACTCATATTGTCCATATTTTGTTCTGAATGTTGTTTTATCGATACCTTTCGGGGTTATCCTCATTTCATTATAACTCGTTTTCATATCAATCTTTGGAAAGAGATTTTCTCGTTGTACTTGGTCAAATAAATCGTATATATGGGGAAATGGTTACGTGTTTTTTATAGTTAACTTGTTTAGCTAGTGGTAATCAATGCACATTCTGAATGTGCCATCCCTTTTCTTAATGAATGATACAGTGACCCCCAGGGTGACAAACCTAGTTTTATATAGCCCTTATCTAATAGTTCCTGTAAGTGCATTCTTTATTCTAGAAATTCAGGTCGGCTCATATGTTAGGCTGATCTAGACATGGGTATTTCCCTAGGTACCAAACCTATGGTGAAATCTATGTCCCTTTGTGGTGGTAAGATGGGAATTTCTTCAGGAAATACATCTTGAAATTCTATAACGATGGGTAAGTTATCCAAGGTAGGTTCTTGCCCTTATTGTTTACCCTCCTCCACATGTACTAGATATAATTGATAGCCTCACACTCGTTTTCGTTTGCATTGTTGAAATCTTCCATACTGATACAGGCTTGAGCACTTGCTAAATAATATGGTTATGTTTGTGCACTCCTACATAGCTCACTGTCTTCATGAAACAATGTATTACAACTCCATGCTTCTCAAGCCGATCCATTCCAATTAATGTGTCGTAGATTCCTAAGGGAATGACATTTAGATTTGTTGTAGTTGTATATTTGTGTAAATCTAAAGGGCATTGGTTTACTTGATTGGTCACTCTTCTCTTTGTATACGTGGCCCGTTTCACTAACCAGGTAGTTTTACATTTTTGAGTTTGAAGAGAGTATTTTTTTACAATATGAGGTCAAATATAGTATAAACTCTCCCTAGGGTCAATTAAAATAGAAATAGGTTTGTTGAAAAGCATACCTTCAATTTCAATCATTGTTGACTGATGTTATGTATGTTTGTCTTCTAGTGCAACGCTTATCCTAAGAATACTCCAAGAAATGTCCTTCATCATAGTAGCTTCTTGTATAGTCTTAAGATTGTGCACCAATTAGGGATTTTGGGGACAATCTCTGAGCATATAAGGCTCACCACATCATCATAATTTTAGGGGTTCTATTTCCTTTCCCCTTCCATTTTTCTTCCCATCCACGTTCATAGTGCTTGATCCTAGTTGGGATTGTGATGACGGGTTTATATTTCCTTTGTTGAACTTTTTCCTCATATGATCTTTCCGAAAGTTTTTTAGGTATGTTGGTTTCTATCCCTTTTATCCAATAGAATATTTACTTCTATCTTCGTTTGGCCAAAATCTTTATTTTTTAGCTTTATTCCAGAACTATTGATAGCGTAGTCTATCTTTTCTCATAGCCTCCTCCAAGGTTTTCATGTTACCAAACTTGATCCACTCCTTATACACTATGGGTAGGACGTTCACAGATTGATGTACCTTAGATTTTTATTCCATAATGCAAGGTATGTGTCACAGAAAAATTGTGAATTCTGCCATAAATTCATCCATCGAGAGTTGCCCCAACTTTATCTTGTGGAACTCCTTAGCATGGTCACCATAATACTATTCACATAGGTATCATTTTTCAAACCAATATTAGAACTGGGCCCATGATATGATCGTTTCCTCAAGTAGATGTACTCCTTTAGCTTCCTCCCACTAGAGAGATGCCTTACCATGTAGTTGGTAAATGGCTAATATAGCCCTCAAGTTGCTCTCATACTCATATAGTTGAAAATATTTAGTCATGTTCAACAACCATGACTCTACATCTTCTTATTTTCCATGTCAAAAGTATGGCATTCTAGGTGACAAAATTCTCCTTGTAGTTCAAATTTATTCTTTTTCTTCTGATTTTGTGGATAAGTACTATCAGATTCTCCCCCAATTCTGAAGGTTTTAACCGAGTACCGCTTTTCCTAGTTTTCTCTACTTATTGTTCCATTATATTATGTTTGGATTTTTTCATGAGTCCCCTAACCATTTTTTCCTCCTCCTAACTCGTCTTTAGGAACCGCTCATTGCTACTTCTTAGTTGCACCAACTCTTACTGCAAATTATTAATTACCTCCAAAAACTAACCATTTGTTAGGGTAACCCCCTCTCCAAGTTCAATGTACAAATCCGCTCTGTAAGTGTTGGATGGAATTTCCTCCACAATTTGCAATGACTGTTGTTTCAATTACATGGATGAAAATTCAGTATTTTACCATACCATTTTTTAAAATCTATTAGCTTTCCTTTAATTTGTATAGCACGTCTTAGGACGAGTGGCGTTGTTAGCCTCTGATACAATATGTAACGTATCTCGCCTCTGAAAATATTTCGTTTTTCTTAACTAGGTTCCTAAAATTAAACATCTATTATAGAGATCTAGCTCTAACCCCTTCTCCCCTAACATTTAATGGCACTACCCTTAGCACTTATTTCTCACTTCCCTTACATGTTTTGTTTTTCCTTCCTTTGGACATATGATAAACCAATACCTTAGTTAGGGAAGAATCATGGTGGATAGGGTTCGGCACTCATTAACCTTAGTCTAGGACTTCAATATATCTTTCATTATCTTGTTATAATAACTTTGGACTAGAGTATTAACCTCCCATCCCTTCCCCTGTCAGCACGTCCCCTGAGGTGCTTAGTGGTCTAGTGTATACTTGCCAGGGTAACCAAATCACATGGGCGCACATGGTGGTCGTTAGCATTATGGGTCGTGGATGGTCGGGTTGTGATTTTTAACATCAATGGCTCAGATTCGTGCACCTTCGTTTATGCCACAACCTAACCGTAACCTTTCCTCATTTTCTTGTTTAACTGTGGCGAGTGTCCTCCTCAGCAATCTGAGGGTTTCACTATATGTCCACCAAGGTCTTCATATTTATGTACACAATCTGATGGAGTCCTCCGCTGCAACCCTCAAGTTCGATAGTATTGTGAGCCCTTTTCCAGAAATGCATTTTTTCGTTAAAATTTCCTACTGGTTCTTATTTAACACCATTTGTGTTTCCTTGACAGGTGGTCCTGACGGAGAAGGAAGAACGTCTCAGGTAATTGCAGAGCTAAACGACACATTTAACCATCACCGTTATGGCAAAAACCATCACGTCCGTAACCGTCAGGTACAAAGCTGTAATTAATATGGTGCATGCTATTTTTTATTTCAATTCCCTTTTTTGGTCAAAGGAGAGTGGAGACTACCAGGTGGTGAGAGCAACACAGTGCTAAGATTCAGTTCAGGGGCTCTTTTGTTTTCCAGGTATGGTTTTCCTAACCTGATCCACTTGACAGACACCTGATGGGTTTTCTACTCTGATATAATTTGTTCATTGCCAGAGTGTATATTATTAATGAGTTTTGAATCGTATGTATTTTGGGTTTTAAGGTTTCTTTATAATTCACTACCCTGGTTTTCTTGGTGTTTGTATTCGGTTCCTCTAGTTTCTGGTTCTATGGCATTTCCACTGTAGTTTCCCTACTACCATATTCCTTTTTTCTTAAGGCAGGGAGGGTAGGGGATCATTCCCTATTTATTGGGTGTTGATATCTGTTTGTATACAAATCTTCTCGTTGGGGGTTTTTCCCCCAGATTCCTTAGCTAGGGAAATCATTTTCCTTCTCGGTTCACCTGCCAGGGTTTTTCCTCCCGACCTTCTCTTCATGTTTGCGCAGTGAAATTTCTCTGTCATGTGCACTGGCGGTATATTACTTATGTTCCATGGTAAGCTTTCTATTTTTCTTTTCCTTTTATCAACTATGATATTCATTTCAAGTATTACTATAGCGTCAGGCTTGTTATAGCTCTTAGCCTCCTACTCCTCATACGTGTATTTTCATGACCATAGAGGTTCGTTCGTGGGTCCAAATATTTTGGTTGTAGCCTCCGTGGGACAAACCCACCTCTCTATAAAAAATGGGGAATAGTCCACAACTGAGCTACCAACCTATTCTGCATTTGGAGCTCTATTTCTTGGAAGGAGATTATCTCCCTTATAGATTATGGTTACAACAAGGAATATAACTACAGGAATATGCACAAATACTAACTAATTGTAGTTCCTCCAGAGCTAATGTTTGTACATGGACTTTTGGTATTTGTTTTTAAAAATTCCCGAGATGACTCTATAAAATCTCTTGGGTTATTTTCTGGATATTCTACTAGTTCGCCATAAGAGTTCTATTTTCAATATGTTTTCCTTTTTTAAGCACTATATGAACAAATCCAGATGGAAAACGCTTTTGTAGTTTATGACTGGTTCCCTTTTGTTTCATGCTTGTTAACGATAATAGTGTTTGAAGGATATTTCATGAGTCATTGTTTAGTTATTGTTCCTACTTTTCAAAGTTATTTGCTAAACCATTATGTGGTTTATATTATTTAAATTTGAGCACTGGCATTCTGTTCTTATGG
This sequence comes from Pinus taeda, assembly GCA_000404065.3. Lineage (NCBI taxonomy): Eukaryota > Viridiplantae > Streptophyta > Pinopsida > Pinales > Pinaceae > Pinus > Pinus taeda. The sequence goes on along the minus strand of APFE030998114.1, from coordinate 1,572 downwards.
AAGTACATAAAATTCATTCTTGTTCCTATATTGTATTCGTAATAGCTCTTCTGTCTATATATTTACTGCTTAAATTTGTGGCTATGTTTGTAAGGACTCCTCTGCCCGTAGACTTAATACTTCAATTTGATATGTGGTGGTTATAACTGCTAGTGAAGGGAATACAGTTTCTTCAAAATATTTAGATATACACACATAATCTTAAGGTTTTTTAATATAAAGTTTATCATGTAATTCATATTTGTAAGTTTTACTACATCTTTCGAGGTTGGCCATCCATTTTGTATTTGGTAATGAATAAGCTGCAATTTGTGTTCATTTTTATGCATAGATAATTCTTCAATTAATTTCATCATGTATGATATATCATTTTTATAGTTAATTATTGTTGGAAGAATCACCGCACCTCTATAGAATCCTTAATTCCTACTCTAGGAATCTTAGTTACTGACTTGTAATGTTTACCAATACTTGAGAGTTTTGGTGTAACGGCAAACCTCCACAATTATATGTTACTCTAACTTAAGTAAGTCCCAATTCCTTCACATACATGATGTATGGCGGAGAGGGCCTGGGTTTTTGGTTGCCCCGTGATAAGGCTGATCATAATCTCCTCTTCCTCTAGTCTACTGAGATATAGAACTTGTATCCACAATTACAACACTATAATATATTTCTCATTCTATCTATACTGGTTGATATTTCTAATGGAATTATAATTTCATTTCTATTGTGCATATGGGTGAACATGCACACATTCTCTCGATAGTAAACCAGCTCAGTCAGGTTTTATAATCTAGATCTATGCCAGGAAAAGGAATTCTAACAACATTATGATTGTTTTATCAGGTAATTTTGATCTAATTCACTATTATATGCATAACTGGAAATGCAACGACAATCCCATTCACTATGTACGATAGCCGCCACCTTTCACTGAAATCTAAAGATATTAATCCTAATCATTTGAAATAGGGGATTTCACGTTTTTATTACAGCGTATAATATATATATATATTTTTTTTCAGGAGAAAAAAAGCATAATATATTATATTGAGAAAATATATATCAGATGATGAGTTGCACATTTGCATATGTGAAATATAGACACGTGCATATCTAGATATGCATATTGGCATATGTAGATGTGTTACATATTGGCATATAGACACATGCATATCTAGATATACAAAAAAAGACATTCAGATGATGTTGATATGGGGATATAGGTTATGATATTCATATGAGCATATGTCAAATAGTTGGAGCCATCAAGTGGAACCATAAGTCCTGTGCCATAGGGACATGATGCTGTGGATGATGCAGATAGGTGGCACATGTTGGTCCCTGAAGATGATATCATTCCCCCATTTCCATACCATCCAAAGAAGCAACAATATGAGGAAACCCCTGTTTCCATTCTGTCTGCTCCACCATATGATAGCTGCACTAATGGAATCAAAATTTGTTAGTGTAAAATCAAAATTGTGTGCCAAGACATACCAGATCCGAAGGGTGGATGTACATTTGATGAACATATGTAGGTTTGTCTCTTCTTCGTTGCCACATAGA
>APFE030998111.1:773-34282 GCA_000404065.3 Pinus taeda | reverse complement strand
TATATTGTTGTACCCATCTAGTCCCCATATTGTTATTATTGTGCCCTTACATTATGATTGTTATTTCGGCTTTGATTATATTATGACCCCTTATACTCCTATATATAGAAAGGATGTCTTGTCATTTGTATCATCCAATAATTGTTCATTTGTGTAATGTAAAGGAGGTTGCCCCCTCAAGGAGGCTAAATTCTAAGGCATTGATCTATCTTTTCTATCTTTTTGTGAGCTAGTTTCATAACAGACCTTTAGCTTTGAATATGGGTTCGAATGCATTGACGAAGCCCTGAAGGCGGTTAAGGCGGTGGTCTTCAAAATTCCACAGGATCCTTTCGAGTTGGTTCAGCCAGACTGGAGCACCCAGCAGCACCATACACTGGAATGCTATAATCTGACTATTGAGGGGGAGGGTGAAGATCCAAGAAATATTAATATCTCCGAGACAGAAGGCCATCACAAAGTCGAAGGTCCACATATAGAAAACTCGAACATTACCGTGCTGTTAAAAACGAGGCAAGTGAACATTGGTACTGAAGAAGAGGAAAAATTTGCAAAGATTGGGGATTACTGGGATGATGCTATGGTGGACAAAGTTGTTGAGTTGCTCTGCAAATATCAAGATTTTTTCCTACCAAATTTTCGAACCTGAAAGGCATCATAGATGACTTGGGTGCGATGAAAATTACTTTGAATTCAGATGCGAAGCCTATTAAGAAGAGGCCATGTCGCTTTAATCCCAAATACAAGGAAAACGTTCGCTTAGAGCTGGATAAGATGCTGGAAGCAGGAATCGTCGAACCAGTTGAAGATTCTGATTAGGTGAGCCTGATGGTAGTTCAGGAAAAGAAATAGAAGGGAAAAATAAGGATTTGCGTAGATCTAAAGAAGCTTAACGATGCCTATGTCCATGATCCCTTTCCAACACTATTTACAGATGAAGTATTGGACAACGTTGGAGGGTTGTAGGCCTACTCATTCACTAATGGGTTCCCTGGGTACCATCATATTAAGATTTTGCCAGAAGACAGGAGGAAAACAACCTTCACAACAGAATGGGGTTGTTTCGAGTATACTGTAATGCCATTTGGACTCAAGAATGCGCCTGCGATATTCTCTTGCATAGTCATCACGACGCTCAAGGAGTTTATTCATAAATTCTTGGAAGTATACTTTGATGACTGGATAGTGTTCGGGCCAGTAAAGCGCCATGTAGCAAGTCTATGCTTAATGTTGCATACATTCTGAAGGTATCAGATCGCGCTGAACCTGAATAAGTGTCTATTCTGCATCCCCTTTGGGATTTTGCTGGGTCATGTGTGTTGGTGTCCCAAATTTCTCTATTTTTACCCTATTCCCATAATCCTTAACCTCTATTTTATCTCTATTTAACCCTCTCATTCTTGCACTAGTCCGAGATAATCATCTATTCCTACATATACTTTGTATTTCATAATTAAGATTTATGAAGTTCTTTATTAATTACTTTACATAGATTTCATACCTTTTAGTATCTCTTGCAACTTATGTTTAACTTTCCTAAACGTAATTGAAGAACTAAGTGTTAATCATTATTTAGCATGATTAGTGCGGGAAGATTCCTGCATCGCCAACGATGTTGCTCTATGATCTCCATGATAGTTCGAATCCTTCCACGCAAGCGTTTTTGATCCATGACTCCTAGTTCGGTTGCAGACTATCGAAGGATGGATATTGGAGGCGTATAGTTAAGGATACTTGCCAATCATATGGTCTACAACCAGCAAAGTTCGTGCTTTATTATAACCATTAGTCGGTTTTGTAATGTTGTTTATTAGTCTATTCGACCAAAAGGCTTGAATAGGAAATGGTTGCAATTAACAAAATATGGCTAAGGCCAAGAGAATGTATATAATGTGGACCGTAGGTAGAGCCAAGCTAGCGATCTCTAAGTTTTTAATTTCATTTACTTTGTAATTTTGTATCGCCCTTAGTTTAGAGTTGGACTCGCATTATCATGTATATTTGTTGATCAAGTTTAATACAAGAAACGCGCCATGTTTTCTTCCTACCATGTCTAATTTTTATTTTATGCATGATTAACTATTGAACCATTTCGTTTTTTAAACGCGAAACAAGCTGGTTGGCTAGGGCCCAACCAATCCAACTAGTTTACCCTTGTGCTTTCACCATTTAAAAGGTTTATGTGAGCATTTATTCATTTTCAGTTGTGCAGCTTGGATTGTTCTTATGTTTATTTCAGAAGTTCTGAGTTAAATTCATTTCATAGTCAATCATAAACGGATCCATAGTTTGGAAGTTTAATTAATTTTATTTCTTTCTTATAATTTCTTTCCTGCAATTACTTTCTTGCAATTTCCTTCCTGCAATTTTTGTCTTATTTTGCTTCTGCTCGGGTCATGCAGGAAGATTCTTCCTGTACCAATGCATGTAGTTTCCTGCACTCTAGTTTATTCATTTACTTCATATCAAGTGTTACATTCCTTTTCCTGCTTATAATTTCATTTATTCTTGCAAGCAAAAGTATTGTTAGTTCAAGTAATCATTCTTAATGTTAAGAGTTATACTTCTGAAGGATCTAAGAATGTTTACGTGAATTAAGGAAGGACATTATTACAAACACCATACTTTACACTTTCATTTTATGACTTAAGAAAAAGGAACATAAATGTTATAAGTGAATTTCCGAAAGTTAGTTTGATGCATGCAAATTACCTTGACTGCTGCTTTGATTATTCTGAATTGTTTATGCTTTCTGAAGTTTATTTTCATTGCAAAGTTCAGTTAATTAAAGCATTCTTTTTCACGTGTAATTTATATCAGAATCTAGCTTGAAATTGCAATTCTTTTCAACACATCCTCTAATTCTTTCAAAAGTAAATTGGAAACTTTGGTGAAGGAAGCTTTGTATCGGTGCAAGAGCTAGTCTCTTGCCACAGGAACAGAGTGCTCTAAGCCTTGAAGCATAGAGCACCTCCACAAAGACATAAGTCTTCATTAAAGAAGGTAAAATATACTTTTTCACGTAAGTACTGTATCTACACTAGTGCAAGCAGATTGCAATAGTACAAGAATAGGTTTTTTGGTGTAGAAGGAAGATTAATTGGGAAACAGATCTTTGCAAGGGCCCACTTGTTAAGTTGTTAGCCATCTATACTAAATATAAACTTAGTATTTCATTTCATCATTTAATATTGCTTCCAGTTGTGTGAAAGTTCCTTTACTTGATTTCCTCACAAATTATTATTTTACATTCCAGCACTAGAATTGCTTTGGTGTCATTTCCCATTAAGATTGTTTTCTGTCTGATTCTACAACATTTCATTTAAAAAGCAGGATTAGGAATAGGAAAAGTTCATACCAGTTGTGGAATTTCCTGTGCTTCATCTCTAAGTTTACTAAACTCCCAGGTTGACAATTACGTGTTGAGGAGTTTGCTTAAGTGCAACTCCTGCACCCAATAGTTTGGCACCGTTGTCGGGGAGACTATTTGAATTGGTAAGAATTTTCCCTTTTTGTGATAGGGTTATGTCTGCTATTATTTTTTCTGCATTGTGCCTCTATTTTCTTGAAGGAATTTATAGGTGTCTAGTTAATTTTGAATTTCAATATTTTTATTGAAATTTTGTTTTGTCATTTTTTGAAATGAATGCCTAAAAGAGGTAGGGGTCTAAAGCCCACTAGGGGCCAAATAAATACTAATAAATCTGAAACCAAATCTCATATTGAGCCTTCTTTTGCTGGAAAAAAGTCTAAACAAGCTCAGACTCATCATGCAAGAACAGTCTACTTGGGCTCTGGCAGCAATGGTCCAAATGTGACGTAGCCCACGAAGGGGAAGAAGGGGACTATTAGGACCCATAGTCAGCCTTCTCATCCTATTGAGAGCGGTTTGCATGGAAGAACAACAATGGTAGATTAGGAAGACCATGCAGAAGGAACTGGTGATAATCAGGTAAATGAGGAACAATCCTCTTTTGGATTCCCAATTGTGGATCTTGAAGCACAAGTAAAAATGAAAAATATTTCACCATCATCTCTTCCTCATTTCTATGGTAATATACATGAAGGCCCAGACTCTTTCCTATTTTAGTTTGATATTTCATGTAGAAGTTATGATTATTCATCTGATGCCCTGTTGTTAAAGTTGTTTCCTACAACTCTCACGGACACAACACTCCACTAGTTCATGGGACTAGGAGGAAACACTATATCTTCTTGGGAACAAACGAAGACAGTTTTCTTGTCAAAATATCACGAATATTGTAAGACTAGAGATATTCAAGATGAAATCTTTACTATTGTGAAAAATGATGATGAGACTCTAGAGGACTAGCTGGAGAGATTCATGAACATCCTCCAAAGGTCAAAGCACAAATTTGATCTAAGTACCATAAAAACCTTGTTCTTACGGGGGCTTACTAATGATTGTAGGAATAATCTAAATCTGTTAGGACAAGGGGATATTGCTCAATAATCTTTTGATCAAATCTGTGGCTTGTGCAGGAAATTTTCGAGGAACCAATATAGATCCGGTAAAGGAATTCAGAATAGAAATAAGAAAGCCAAATCTACTTATGTTATGATTATTGGATTAGAAAACAAAATGGACAATATGAAAATTGAAATAATGAATATTGTTAGTAAAAAAATAGGCTCTTTGAAGTTTCAACAAAAACTTGTAGAGGAACAAGAGTCATTGTCTATTTTTGTCCAAAATGTAGAAGAAAGCATCTTTTAAGAGAATGTCCTCTCGATATTAAAGAAACTAATAAATGTCCAATTTGTACAAAGAACCATGCCACAGAAAAATGTCCCTCCATACTTGGGCTGAAAGTTGTACTTGAAGGAGAACAACCTAAAGCCGAATCACTGCATGCTATGGGAGCACGAAGAAACTGGCCTCAGGTATGTGCAGGTATGGCTCTTTAACCTCCACCACAATTTTTTGGTTATAATGCACATTCATATTCCTATCCTAACACTAGTCACTCTCAACATTGGAAGCATGGGAACCAATATCATTATGGACAACCCTCCCAATCTTGGCAACAAGGATGGAGAGGGCCAAACCATTCACATCATTCACATCATTCCTATCTTGCACCTATGTAGTCATACCCTCATACATATGCACCTTACCTCAGCTGAATTAGCCAATGCCACCATTGCCTTTACCTCCACTATTTCGACCTTCTCAGTTGCATGCCCAACCTTTACCCAACCCCAATAACGAAGTGGTTTAAATGGTCCATTCTATGAACCCGCTTTCCTCATCCAGATATCAGTCCATGCGGGTTGGAGTCAACTACCTCCAGTTGAGACCAGGGAAGATAGTAACCTTAGAAAATCAAACGTAGTCTATGGTGATTATCAACGAGAAAGGTGAGGAGGAAAATCCTAACCATTCTTAAAAAGATGACACCATCCAGCCTATCTCGTACCTTTTGAGCCTTTTCCATCTTCTTCCAACCGACCTCCCTATCCAAAGACATTTGTTGTGGAGAAGAAAAACCCCACTCCTGAGTCTAGCTTGGCTTCTAAGCTTAGGAAACTTTTCATAAGGGTACCTTTGATCCAAGCTATTAAAGAGATCCCCATTTGCACAAAAATAATTAGGGAAATATGTATCAAGAATCTGGGAAGGAGAATATTAAAACCTCAAACTATTCAATTTATTGGTAGACTAGCAGAGTTAATGACAGCGTGTATGCACATGGAGAAATATATCGACCCTAGAAACCCTGTTGTCTCCATTGAGATAGGTCATTTCCTTGTCTCCAACATACTTATAGACTTGGGGGCATCCATTAATGATATGACCAAGAAAATCATGGATCAAATTGGATTGGTCCATATTCGTCCTACTCCCACTATGCTTGAACTAGTAGACAGATCTAAAATCAAGCCGGAAGGGGTGTTGGATGATGTGGTCATTTCCCTAGACTCTTGGGAATACCCCACAGACTTCATTGTGCTTCTGATAAAAAATATTGTGGGAGGACATCCCTTAATCTTGGGACAACCATGGCTTTCTACATCCAATGCTTATATCGGATGTCATTATGGTGACATGTATATTTCCCATGGAGATTCCAGGAAGAACGTCACCTTGCATCCACCCATTAGATCCATTCAGGAGCTCCAAGACACTTTATGGTTAGACTACAGTAGTGATTAGGAGACTCATCCTGTTTCCTTGATACATCAGAATGCCAAGTTCTTGCAGGAGGAAGAGATTCAAGACTTCCTGAACAATCTAGACACCATGCCCAATTTTGAGTCATTGAGTCAGATTTTTAGTCTAGATTTTTAGGAAAGTCATGACTCTCTACCTCCCTCGCCACCATCTCTAGTGACACCTCTGTGTACTCTTGATCCTGATACCACTCTTGTTGAGATTAGTCCAAGTAAATCCTTGCATATTAGTTCAGACTTGGATTCTTCCCAGCAAGAGTAGCTTGTGAATTTGTTGTGAAACCATCTTGATGCCTTTGCATGGGGCTATGAAGATATGAAAGGCATCCCTCCTAAAACTTGTGCTCACCATATCTATATTGAAGATGGAAGTCGACCTGTTTGACAACCCCAAAGGCGTATGAACCCAGCTCTAAGAGGTGTTGTAAATGAAGAATTGCAAAAACTCTTAGATGCTGATTTTATCTATCCTATTCTTGATAGCTAGTGGGTCTCTCCATTGGTATTAGTCCTGGAAAAAGATGGGAGATGACACATTTTATGGACAACAAAGAATTGAACAAAGTCACTATCAAAGATTACTTCCCCCTTCCTTTCATCGATCAGGTACATGATACCCTTGCTAGTAAGAAGTACTTTTCTTTTCTATATGGATGTAATGGGTATAACCAAATACAAATTGCACCCGAGGATCAAGACAAAACCACTTTTACATGTCCATGGGGTACATTTTCTTACCGATTGCTTCCCTTTGGGCTATGTAATGCCCCGGCTACCTTTCAAAGGGTGGTCATGGCCATTTTTGCTGACCTTGACTGTGCATAAATCTATATGGATGACTTTTCCGTGTTTGGTGATTCATTTCAGGAAGCCATCAAGAATCAAGAAATAGTGCTTCTTCGCTGCCAAGAATATCATCTCCCCTTGAGTGAAAAAAATTGCAGATTAATGTGCAAGGCAGGGGTGGTTCTTGACCATCTTATTTTTGAAAAAGGTATCTAGGTTTACCCTACAAAAATATAAATTATTTTGATTCTTCCTATACCCAGAACTCAAAGGGAAGTGAGAGTTTTTCTAGGACACGCAGGCTACTATAGGAGATTCATTGAGAATTTCTTCGAGATAGCTACCCCCCTTTTTTTTACTTTTGGCTAAAGATAGTGAGTTTTCTTGGTCCATAGCTTGCAAACAGTCCTTTAAGGCTGAAGGAAAAACTAGTCTAGGCACCAGTTTTGAGAGGACCAAACTTGTCCCTGCCATTTCATATTTCCTCTTATGCCTCAGATGCTGCTATTGGCGTAGCTTTAGGACAAGAAGAAGAAAAACAATATTATGCTATTTATTTCATTAGTAAAAACTTGTCACTCGTTGAACTCAATTATACGGTTACTAAGAAAGAGTTTTAGCTGTAATTTTTTCCATTAATAAATTTAGACATTATATTACAGGATACGAAGTCTTTGTGCATACTGACTATTCCAAAATAAGATATTTGATGAATAAACCATTAACTAGAGGTAGAGTGACTAGATGGTTATTATTGTTACAGGAATTTAATATTACCATTATTGATAGACCTGGAAAATCTAATGTAGTAGCAGATTATCTTTCAAGATTAAATAATCCTGGTGAAGCAATTCCTGTTGATGATGATTTTCCTGACAAACATCTTTTTGTTGTGTCAAAAAAATCCCCATGGTTTGTTGACATCGCTAAGTATTTAGTCACTGGAAAATTACCACCTCACTTATCCACTCATGAAAAGTGGAATATCATACAGAAAAGCGCTGCATATTCCTGGATTCAAGGAGACCTTGTTTACACCAGAGCAGACCTCATTATCCGTAGATGTGTAAGAGAGTAATAAGTGTTTGATATTTTAAAATCTTCCCATGATGAACCTTGTGGGGGTCACTTCGCTGATAAGAGGACTACATACAAAGTGTTACGTGCTGGCTATTTTTGGCCTTCCTTGTTTAAGGATGCCAAGTAGTACGTCAAGTGATGTGACAACTATCAGTAAATTGGCCAACCTAATCAAACCAATAAAATGCCTTCATTTCCTTAGGTTATCATTGAGCCTTTTGGAAAATTGGCCATTGATTTTGTAGGACCAATGAATCCAACATCATTAAATAAAAGCATATTTTGGTTTGTACAGATTTAGTTACAAAATGGGTAGAAGCTAAACTTGTTTCTTTTGCTACTGAAAGAGTTGTTGTTGATTTTCTTTTTACTGAAACCTTTACTAGATTTGGTGTGCCTAGAGAAATTGTTTCTGACAATGGACGGCAGTTTATTTCTAATATGGTATAGGGTGTGATGGAGCAACACAGAATACAACACAGGAAATCTACACCATATGACCCGCAAGCAAATGGTCAGGTGGAGTCCACAAACAAGGTGATTGAGTCCATCCTCACAAAGACAATAAATATTCACATAAAGGATTAGTTTGACAAATTACCGGAAACATTGTGAGCATACAGAACCACTTGGAGGAACAACACATGACACACACCATATGAGCTGGTGTATGGGAAACAAGTCCTCTTGCCAATAGAATTACAAATCAAGACTTTCAAGATTGTATTCCAATTGGGGCTAGATCTCTTTGGAGCACAACAACAGCATCTTCTACAGTTGAATGAGTTAGATGAATTATGAAGGGATGTTTTTCAGTAGAATATCTTGGTTCAACAACAACACAAGAAGTAGCATGTCAAGTTTATTCCGAAGAAGCAATTCCAACCAGGTCATTGGGTACTCCTTTACAATTCTAGATTCAAATATTTTAAAGGGAAATTCCATACATGTTGGATGGGACCCTATGAGGTGGTCAAAGTGTTTGAAAATGGAGCGGTAGAGATTAAAACTATTGATGGATGAAATTCTGTGTTCTTGGTAAATGGGCATAGATTGAAGGTATATTTTTAGCCCCTTACTCAAGGAGATTTTATGCAGCAAGTCCAACAACAATCTGAAAAGGAGTTGGTAGATGGTAATGCCAACCTGTTGAAGATTTGATTCTTTCTTTTCCTCATTGAAAAATAATAAAAGAAAAAATACAAAGAAATAAATGACAAAAACAAAATCCTGTAATTATGAAAATCAATTGACTGACATGATTGCAGAAGGATCAACCTGAGAAAACCAGCATGCTGGAAGGAAGATTGAAATTTCAATAAAAATGGAATGTTACTTGATGTTTTAGATATGATGCAAGGAAAATTTTAAGGATGGAAAATTTTCTTGAAGTTTAGAAACATTGGCGAATCTCACTAATCCCTAATATGCAAACTATAAATTTTTCAATGATATATTTGTAAAATTATTCAAATTTATAATGATTTATCATATAGCCACAATATAATGTTGGCGATTTTTAAGGTAAAATAAATTTATATTCTAAAATTTGGGCGAATCATCTTTTATAAAAATTGGAAATTGGCGAATCGTTTTTCGGAAAAATCATGGAAAATTAGCCCATTGGGCGAACATTAGCCCCTAAAATTTTCCATGGCTGGCTGCCACCAAGAAGAAGCAAGTTCAAGGAACCCAGCCCTTACCCAAGTTTGGGGTAACTAGCATGGAAATTTTTATCCAAGTAAACGCTTAATTCCCGCTGCAATTACTTTTTTTGGTAATAGTGCAGGCAGACCTTGAAGATAAAATTCTACCTTTCTTCTATTTATCGTTTCATAAATTCCAAATATTTTTATTTTTCTAAATCCCCAATGAATTACCCTCCTCTCTCTTCTAAAAAAACTACCCTTACCCGATTTCATAAAATCCCTCTTTTTCCCTTGAATCTTTTCCACATCCCATTCTCGTTTATCCCCCTTGATGATATTATTCTTGGAATCCCTGCAGTAATGTTCTTTCCCATTTCGAAAATCACACCTTTCCCACTTCTTTATTCCCTCATAAATTGATTACAGATTTTGATGAAGTTAATCCAAAAGGCATGCTCATGAAACACCAAAGGATGGCGAATAAAACTTTTCTTGTATATTGAGGCAATTTTTTAAAAAATTCCATCTACAAAATTGTGTTCTATATGAATCTTTATTTTGGTAAAATCCCTGGTGCAATATGCGCAGTGCAAACAATCAGTGCAAGAAGGATTAGTGCAGGAGCATGGCTGACTATGGAAGCAAGTGCAAAAAAAATTTCACACAGTCCAAGAGTGTCTTATGAAGAATGTTTATGGAATTTTATTACTCTAAACATGAGTGATTCCTGTACTGATAGATCATAGCATTATATATTTTAGTTAATACTTTGTTTTATCATTTACTGAGTTAGGAAAATTTTTAAAGTGCAAGATATATTGGGTTCTGAAATCTAATTTTTTAATGAGTACTGAAATATGTCTTAGTTGAATTATGAGGTAGACCATGGGATAGTACAGATTGTTCAAAACCTCATACTCACCTCCTTTGAAACAATCTACCATCATTTGTTCATCATTGTCTTACCTACTAACCCGATCATTATGACCGTTACACCACTACCACATATGCCTCCGCCACATACAGTCATTATTGCTCACCCTTAGCAGGATGATATGTATCTGCATCTGATCTAAGGAGTCATTCTTTTATCATTAAACATGATTGGTTGGATGGGACTGAAAAGAAAGAGGATGGATGAACCTCCGGCATAAAATTATCAGCAACCGTTGGTATCGCTCACTAAAATCCTTTTGAGCTTGTGACATGAAATTGTGACAAATTCAAACATGGCACCCATAAGGAATGAGCCATCATCCTTGAAGGAGATAGAATAGACTGCGGAATACCAGAACAACCTTGCACTATTGCAAGAATCTAGATTCCTTCCATTTTTGCAAAAGTTTGATGGCTTCAACATGGCCATGGTGCTAGATTTTGTGAAGAAATTTTAAGGAGGATGAGCTAGGGCCGGCTCATTAGAATTTGAAATCACAGAGGAGTCCATTGCACGAGCTACATGCTTACCAACTACAAGGGAGCAATGGTTCAAAAAGGAGTGACTTGAAAAGAAACGATGGCATCGGTTTGTGAGTGACAGAAAGCTCAAAGTTGACTGGAAGAAAGGGCTTTCGCAGAGTACCATGCTCAGAAATGGCAAGACCTCATGCACATACTACAGAAATTTTTGACCTGCGAGGGACATTACACATTAGCATTTGTGTACCATATCAGGTTTTTGTTGCACTTATAATCAAGGAAACGTATTAATTTTCCTTACTACCTGCTCCGAAGTCTTAAGAAAATGGCGAAAGGTGTGCACAGTGGGACACAAGCCAAGTCACATATAAGTTATATCATCATGAGCTTATCACAATCCTCGTCAAGAAATTGTTGGAAGAAAAGGAAGTGACCTGGAAGGCATTCCTAAAGGAGTTTCGGGTGAGGAGTGAAGGGAATTCTACTAGCATGAGTGCAAGTAAGAAAAGGAAGGAAGATACATTGTCCCCTACCAAGCAAAAGGGTAAAAGAATGTTGGTGCAAGTAGAAAAGAAGTCTATCAAACACATTCTTCCCTCAGAAAAGAAAAGAAAAATTAGAACCCCAACAAAGAAGAAGACTATCTCTAAAGGGACGAATCAGTATCGGTCAAGCTCTTTGATTGTGATTAATGAATCACCTCATGTTTCACCTAAAGACCATAACCTTTTAATGCTTGTAAATGCAGTGGCCCACACCCTGGTAAACGAAGAAAATGTGGAAAAGGAAGGCAACATATTGTTGTCTACCTTTGTTCATAGATTAAGAAAGAAGAAGATGACACCGAGTGCAGGTAAAGTTTAGGAAGAGGCTCATGAGGATGATGAGGCATAACACATGGAGACTCTCAACAATTTCAATGAACAGGACATCGAAACCATCAATGTTTTTGATGAACAAGGTACTGAAGCCCCTACTAGTTTAAATGAATAAGGTACTGAATCCTCTAAAGAATTGGAAGAACAGGGCATTAAAAATCCTGTGGAGTTAAGTGCGCAAGGTACTGAAATCCTTGGCACAAAGACTGTGGAGGGCACCAAAACCCTCAGTGACAAGGAAACCCCGGGTGCAAAACTCTTGGCGATGTCATAATGCAAACACTCGACAACCTTAATCTTGACAATGGTGAGACTTGATTTGAGAGGATATGAGCATAGAGCCCTCTAACCTCTACCTCAAAAGCCGAATAGTGGAATTGGAGCAGCAAGTTCATCACCTGGAGGCTTTGAACCAGGTCACGAAGGAAAAAAATTGGCAAAAGCAAGGTGAGGTAGAGCTGCTCGCAGAGGTCAAGAAGCAAAAATAACAAGTGAAATTATGGAAGTATCGGGCTTCAAAGTGCTACAAATGCCTCAAGAAGGTGACTAATCAGCTGAAAGGAGCCCGAGGTAAAAACCCAAAGGTAGTGAAAGTAGGGATAAGTATTGAAGTACAAGATTGATAGCTAGCCACCCATTTTTGAAGATTTTTTGCAGAAGGTAAAATGTTGTGTGAGGACACACAACAACTTAGGGATGGGAGGATGTTGGTGTCCCAAATTCCTCTAATTTTACCCTATTCCCATAATCCTTAACCTCTGTTTTATCTCTATTTAACCCTCTCATTCCTGCACTAGTCCAAGATAATCATCTATTCCTACATAGACTTTGTATTTCATAATTAAGATTTATTAAGTGTTTTATTAATTACTTTACATATATTTCATACCTTTTAGTATCTCTTGTAACTTATGCTTAACATTCCTAAAAGTAATTGAAGAACTGAGTGTTAATCATTATTTAGCGTGATCAATGTAGGCATATTCCTACAACACCAATGATGTTTCTTTGTGATATCCGTGATAGTTCGAATCCTTCTATGCGAGCATTTTTTATCCACGAATCCTGGTTTGGTTGCAGATTATCTAAGGATAGATATTGGCAGTGTATAGTCAAGGATACTTGCCAAGAATATGGTATACGGCTAGCAAAGTTCGTGCTTTATTATAACCATTGGCTGGGTTGCAATGTTATTTGTTAGTCCGTTTGGACGAAAGGCTTGAATAGGAAATGAATGTAATTAGCAAAATATGGCTAAGGTCGAGAGACTCTATATAATGTAGACCATAGGTAGAGCCATGCTAGCGATCTCTGAGTTTGTAATTTCATTTACTTTGTAATTTTCTATCGCCCTTAATTCTGTGTTGGACTCGCATTATCGTGTATATTTTCTTATCAAGTTTAATACAAGGAACGTGCCATGTTTTCTTCACGTTGTGTCTAATTTTTATTTCATACATGATTAAGTGTTGAACCATATCATTTCCTAAACGAAAAATGAGCTGGTTGGCTAGGGCCCAGCCAACCTAGCTCTTTTACCCTTGTGCTTTCACCATTTAAAAGGTTTGTGTGAACATTTATTCATTTTCAGTTGCGCGACTTGGATTGTTTTTATGTTTATTCTAGAATTTCTGAGTTAAATTCATTTCATAATTAAGTGTGAATGGATCCATAGTTTGGAAGTTTAATTAAGTTTATTTCTTTCTTGCAATTTATTTCTTGAAATTAGTTTCGTGCAATTTCCTTCCTACAATTATTTTCCAACAATTTTTGTCTTAGTTTTCTTCCGCTCGGGTCATGCAGAAAGATTCTTCCTGTACCCGTGCATGTAGTTTCCTACACTCTGGTTTATTCATTTACTTCACATCAAGTGTTACGTTCCTTTTCCTGCTTATAATCTCATTTATTCCTGCAAACAAAAGTATTGTTAATTTAAGTAATGATTCTTAATGTCAAGAGTTATACTTCTGAAGGATCTAAGAATGTTTATGTGAATTAAGGAAGGAAGTTATTACAAACACCATACTTTACACTTGTATTTTATGACTTAAGAAAAAGGAACAAAAATGTTATAAGTGAATTTCTGAAAGTTAGTTTGATGCATGAAAATTACTGTGACTGCTACTTTGATTATTCTAAATTGTTTTTGCTTTATGAAGTTTATTTTCATTGCAAAGTTCAGTTAATTAATGCATTCTTTTCATGTGTAATTTATCTCAGAATCTAGCTTGCAATTGCAATTCTTTTCAACACGTCCTTTAACTAATTTGAAAGTAAATTGGAAATTTTGGTGAAGGAAGATCTATCTCAGTGCAAGAGCTGGTCTCTTGTCACAGAGTGCTCTAAGCCTTGAAGGTTAGAACACCTCCACAAAGACATAAGTCTTCAGTAAAGAAGGTAAAATATATTTTTTCACATAAGTACTGTACCTGCACTAGTGCAAGGAGATTGCAATAGTATAAGAACAGGTTACTTGGTGTAGAAGGAAGATCAATTGGAAAACAGATCTTTGCAAGGCCCCACTTGTTAAGTTGTTAGCCATCTATACTGAAGATAAACATAGTATTTCATTTCAGCATTTAAGATTTCTTCCAATTGTGTGAAAGTTCCTTCACTTGATTTCCTTGCAAATTATTCTTTTACATTCTAGCACTAGAATTGCTTTCGTGTCAATTGCCTTTAAGATTGTTTTATGTTTGATTATGAAAAAATTCATTTAAGAAGTAGGATTAGGAATAGGAAAATTTCATATCACTTCTGGCATTTCTTGTGCTTCGTCTCTAAGTTTACGAAACCCTGGGTTGACAATTAAGTGTTGAAGAGTTTTCTTAAGTGAATTCCTGCACCCAACAATGTGGTGTGCAAGCAAGAGCTGATGGTCGAACCTGCCAAAATCGCGGTGATGGTAAATTCGGAGGCCTCGAGGAGTGTCAAATAGCTGCATGCAATGCTTGGACATACAGGGTATTACAGAAAGTTCATAAAATCTTATACTCAGATTACTGTGCCTATGGAGAAGTTGTTGAAAAAGGACACTACATTCTTTTGGGATGAAGAATGTCAGCACAGTCTAGATGTATTGAAAGAGAAGATGGTCACTGCACCAATCTTGCTCTTCCCAGATTGGAAGAAGGAATTCCATGTGCATGTTGATGCCTCATGTATTGCGTTGGGAGCAATGCTAACACAGGCCGATCAGAGAGAGATGGAACACCCCATAGCCTTCGTGAGTAGGAAATTATTGAAGGCCGAGAAAAATTACTCAATGATAGAGCGTGAAGGATTAGCTATGGCATACGCGCTTCAAAAGTTTAGGCACTATCTGTTGGGCAGACATTTCAAGATGTACACACACCATTCCATCTTGAAGTACCTAGTCAATAAGCCTATGATGGGGGGGAAGATATGCAGATGGTTGTTGCTATTTCAAGAGTATGACTTTCAGGTGATTGTGAAGCCAAGAAAGTTGAATGCAGGACCTGACCATCTATCGTGGATTGAAGCAGGGGAGGAGCCTACTAGTTTGGAGGAAGGGTTGCCCGACGCGCAACTCTTCACAGTGTGTGTATCGGATAATCATTTTGCAGATATTATCCAATTTTTTACTACAGGGATGGCTCCAGAAGGTTATACCAATCAATAAAAGAAAGAGCTAGTGATGCACGTGGTAGATTTTTCGGTGATTGCTAGACATTTGTATAATATGGGTGCTTATGAGATATTACGATGGTATGTACCAAATTTTGTATGAAGTAGCATCCTAGTTGAAGCTCATGGAGGGGTTGTAGGAGGACATTATGCAGGCAAGGCAAGAATGCAAAAATCTCACAGGTCAAACACCTTTCCAATTGGTCTATGGCATAGAAGCTGTGATTCCTATGGAATATATCGTGCCTAGTCTATGCATAACATCTTTCATAGGGATAGTGGATCGTGGAGCCTTGGAAGAGCGGCTGGCACAACTGATGGAGCTTGAAGAAGATATATTCTTGGATGGATTCCATTAGCAAGTGTAGAAGGGACGTGAAAAGGCATGGCACGATTAGCACATCAAGCTGTGCCTGTTCAAAGAAAATCATTTGGTTTTATTATATGATAGTAAGTTCACTAAGTTTCCAAGGAAATTTCAAATACACTGACTGGGACCATATGTTATCAAAGAGATCAAATATGGGGGCATGGTTTAGCTCACAAAGCTAAATGGAGAACTTTTTCTGGGAAGGGTGAATGCAACCTGATTGAAGCCATGTATAGGAGATCTGGCTCAATGACTATATGATAGCTGGACAGTCTTAGTGCTCAAGGCGGTTGCAAGGGAGCGCGGGACTATAGGCTGCATTGCCACGATTGGAGGACTCAGTGGCAGACAGGTTGCGTAGAAAATGGTGAAGTTATAGTATAAGAAGTTGCACAAAGGGATTTGAGTTGTGAGGGGAGGTGCACGCAACGCAGCAAGAAAGTGACCGTTAGAGTCATTGTTCATGACTTGATAGTGAGAAGGCGGTTAAGGGGAGTGGTTTTGTGGCATTTAAGGCCAAAATCGTTTAAGATTTGCCCCTGAAACAACATTAATAGACAAATTTTGGGGGGAGCAGTCAGATTTGAATTTAAAATCCCCTATAAATTACTCGTTTCAGTCCAACAGAGAATACTTTTCACCGTTAGAGTTTTTGAGTTGTGTTGTCTGCTTATGAATCATGCGTTCTTCGAGGATTTGGTCGGGAGCCCTGCATTTGATCATTTACGAGAGTTAACCTAGAAATTCATCTGTAATACCATGTTAGGACTAGGCCCCACTGAGATTGCAAGTACTGGGGGCACTACCGTGTCCGAAGGAGCTGTTCGAGAGGTAGTGAGCATGGAAGCTCCAACTCATGTGCCTATAGTGTCGAGGTTTCCTAGGCCTAAGCCTACCCCTATGCGAGAAACCTAGAAGCCAAAGAAGGAAAAACAAAAAAGGCTGGTGCGAGTGCGTGAGTCGCCTAGGAAACATACGGCAGCTTAGAAGAAGAAGAAGGACAAGCAGCCTGAGAAGGTTGTGGATTTGGAGTATGAACAGGGCACCGAGGATATATACATTGAGGGAATGGAGATGCTCACCAAGTTTCCTGAATATATCCCACCATGAAAAGGGAAGGCGAAGGTCCCCAAGGAACCAAACTTAGATAAGTTCCTCATTCATACTCCCCTATTGCTGAAGCAAATGACTTTCGAAGGTTCGTGCCTTGCGCGGATTCCCTTGTTAAAAATGGAGGATTGGGACCTTGCCGACCATGAGCGGTTACCTCACCTCATGACAAAAAGATATATGAGGCAAGTGTACTACCCAGACTTAGGTGTCACTGAGTTGGAAACAATTGAATGGATCTGTGGAGTGGAGAACTCTGGGTTGTTGAACCTTTTGTGGGTGCCCCACTATCACTACACAATTATCAACATGGTGTGCCGTGTGGCAATTGGTTACCCTAGTACATGATGGGTGCTTGTGGCTAGGAGGGCCTATGCCCATCATTGACATGCTGATCCATAGAATCACGTACATGTCTCATGAGGGGTTGAATCCGACCAAGGAGTTTGGCAGAAAAATAGGTGAAAAGGATTTGGCGAAGAAGATGAAGAAAGAGTTTGCACTTGTGAAGAATATGCGCCGATATTCCATCACATCTATCAAAGACACCACGGTGAAGATTTCCACTCAAATCTTGGCAGGAAATGTAATGCGGAAGTTCCGTGCAGACAAGGTTCTAATGCCAGTGGTATCGTTAGCTACACAATGCATGAAGGGTGTGCAGTTTAAATGGTCGAGATAACTATGAAATAAATTCATCGCTAATTGTTGCGAGGTCGAGGATGAGACCAAGCCCTTCCACTACGCGTGGTTGGGAGCTACCAGAGGACAATGAGTTTACTCCTTTGAAGGAAGAATTCCTAGAGGCCACGCAGTTTGTCTCCGTTTGTGCCACAGAGGACACAACGCAGGTCACTAAAACAAAGATCTTTTGGGTGTTGATGGAAAAGAGCCTCCGCATGTCCATTAACCAGGAATGATGTCTATGGGTAAGAATAGATGGAGTCTTAGAGAGATAGCGCAAAGAAGTAAGTATTAGAGGAGGAAAAGGCTTTGCAGCTAAGTGTGCACAGGCCTAGAGTAGTGTCCGTAGCTGAGTGCACAGGGAAATTTTGAGTCTGTAACCTCATATTGAAGATCAATAAAGAAGACTGTTGGAGAAATTTATGTGTTTATATGTTTACTATTTTTATTTATGTTGCGATATATGATGTGATTGAAATAATGTCTTTATAAATTAATGATGTATTGATGCGCAAATATATTGGATCAACCTTGTTAACTGAATGAAATACATGTTAAGTATTTATGCAAAGATTATAATACTTTATGTTACATTTATTAAGCACTTGGGTAAATTCGTGTGGATTCCGTTTTGAGGCTATTTCATGATATGAATAAGTATATAACATATTTGTTAAGGGTCCACAAAATCCAATCGTAGACTGTTGGAGAGGTCTACGGGCCATTTGAAAAAAGTTATAGTACCAAGCCCTAAGGACTTATAGATCTGCACGAAGGTAGATCTAGGCCATAAAAGGACATCACATTGATATCTAGATGCAGAAACTTGGTTCCAACATCACCCCATACTACTTCGGGTGGGACTTCAGTGTGCATTACGCAGGTTGATGCTAAAAGGGCCAGTAGTGTAGGGTTTTGTTTGGCGCAATTAACTCTAAACCTAGGACAGGACCCCCTAAGCCAACAAATGATGCTAGAACCAAGTTGAACCATTTGTTGGCTTGTGGGGATCCTGACCAAAGTTAAGAGTTAGTTATGCCAAACGAAACCCTACACTACTTGCCCTCTCCGCATCAACCCACGTAGCATAAACTGAAGTCTCACCCGAAGCAGTATCGAGGGATGTTGGAACCAAGTTTATGCATCTAGAGATCAGTGTGATGTCCTTTTATCACCTAGATCTGCCTTCACACAAATCTATAAGACCTTAGGGATTGGTATTATAACTTCCTTCAAATGGCCCCTAGACCTCTGCGACATTCTATGATTGGATTTTGCAGACCCTTAACAGATAGGTTATCTACTTACGCCTATCATGAAATAGCCTTAGAATGGAATCCACATAGATTTAACCAAGTGCTTAATAAATGTAACAGAAAGTATTATAATCTTCATGTAAATACTTAACATGTATTGCGTTCAGTTAATAAGGTTGATCCAATAGATTCGCGCATCAACACATCATTAATTCATAGATACATTATTTCAATCACATCATATATCACAACATAAATAACAACAATAAATAGATAAAGACATGAATTTCTCCAACGGTCTTCTTTATTTATCTTCAATATGAGGTTACAAACTCAAAACTTCCCTCTGCACTCAGCTGCAGGGGTCCATGTACTCAACTGCAGACACTTCTCTAGGCCTCTATGCACTCAGTTGTAGGGATCCATGTACTCAACTGTAGACACTACTCTAGGCCTTTCTGCACTCAGCTACAGAGCATTTTCCTCCTCTAAGACTTGCTTCTCTGTGCTATCTCTCTAAGACTCCATTCATTCTTACCCATAGACATCCTAACTTAGACTTTCTAAGGCACACCTATTTATATATTTTTACATACAATCCCATGGTCCGTATACCACGGGTGGATCTCAAAACTGAATCACTTTACATAAATGAGGTTAAAAACCCTTTTTGAATCCTAACTACCTATGCACACCACATCTATAAATCACGGAGACTTTACATCTTTTCATCAAAATTTACAACAAAACTTTGGTTTTTAACCCCAAAACTAACCCAGGGGACCCTATCCCAACACCTTTGTTGCCTTTAGATTCTTATTTATAACCTGCATTTCCTGTTCCATGTCCACCAACATGTTTGATCAAGTCAACACCCTATTGACTAGATCGCTCCAACTGATAGGAGTATTGCAACTTCAACCATACAATGCCTCAGACAGACTGATCTTCAAAGATTCGTGATACCCATTATTGTAAGAAAATTCTACGAGCGGAAGATACTATTCCCACTCTCATTGTTGATGTATCATGTGCACCCTCAACATGTCCTCCAATATCCTATTAACCTCTCAGTCTGTCCATTTGTCTACGGCCGATAAGATGTATTGAAGACCAACATTGTGCCCAAACATGCAAACAACTCATTCCAAAAATTGGAAGTGAACTTTGCATCCCTGTCTGACACAATCTTCTTTGGAACTCCATGCAATCTGACCACATCTATAACGAATACGTGTGCTACATCGCTAACTGAGCATGTAGACTTCACTAGAATGAAGTACACAACCTTTGTCAATGTGTCCACCACTACCATGATGGAATCATGCTATCTCAATGTCCTCGGAAAAATTTTCATAAAGTCCATGGAAATTAACTCCCATTTCCTTTCTAGAATCACAATCGGTTGTAGCAGTACACGTGGATGCTTACACTTTTCCTTCACACGCTAACAATCAAAACACCTAGCCACGAATTCTACTACATCCTTCTTCAGATTTGGCCAATAATAAAATTTCTTCACTGTGGTCAATGTCTTCTAGTAGTCTGGGTGACCTGAATATGCCAGTTTCGCATGAAACTCCCTCAAGATCACCTTCTTGAGCTCACTATTGTCTAGCACATATATCATGTTCCTAAATCTAATCTATCCATATGTTGTAAGATAATAGTCCAAATCCTATGCACCTGCACCTATACCTATACCTGTACCACTACCTATACCTATCCTTGTACCTGTACCTATACCACTACATATACCTTTACTTGTAATACTACCTATACCTGTAGTTTTTCTCTACTACAATATGTGCATAATATCCATATACCTAACATCTTACTGACCTGCCTACAAGATCCTATCCTGTAAGTCTGTCCTGTAGGAGCTCAAAGCTGCTAAGTGATTTACTTGTACCCGCCTACTAAGTGCATATATAACCATGTTCTCATTTCCTTTGATATGCCTGATCTCGAAGTCAAGCACACTGATCGTGGCCAACCATATAGCTTTTCGGGCGTGTTGGCATTATGATACAAGTGTTGTCCTTGATGGCAACTCACTCATAGGTTAGTTTAGATTTGATAAAGGGAAAATCACATTGTAACAGATCAATTCAGAGGTAACAGGGCATTGGTACAGAAGAACAGGAAGTTCGAACAAACGTCTACTAATCAGAATCAAGAAGTTGAAGGAAAAGGATGTTGTAAGGTAGTTTAAGCTGTATGCACAGGTTCAGCTTGTCAAAGCAGTGTATACACATGGTGATAAGGCCGCCATCGATTTCTCGCTCGACCATTAAGGGACATAGTCACTCACTATTCATATGGCCATCGATTTCTCGCTCTACCATTAAGGGACGGGCCGTATCTCTGAGGATTTGATATTTTGCGTTACTTATGAGATTATGTCATACCATATTTGAGATTCTTTTGGGGTGAAATCAATGTCATTCCAATGCAAGGTATTGTACCCTTCCTTTCCCTTCTCATTTTCATTGAACAAAAAGAGCGTATATGTATGCACACACTTTCATAAGAGGAAAAGCACGTATGGGTTGGAAAATAAAGGAAATACAAGATTAAAGAATACCAAGGGTCAATACCATGGTATTATCCCACACTATGAGCCGAGTAACAACTATTTGATCCCATCCAAGAATACCACAGGTTCTAAGTGTTGTTTTGGTCTGAGGTATTGAGAAAGGCCAAAAACTATATAAGGAGGAGAAGATCAAAGGGCCAAGTGTGCAAGAGAAATGGTTTATTAGGAATACTCCTATCTGAAGTATATTTTATGTTGTAGGGGCTATGATTATGATATGATCTGAAATATTTTGTGCACCTTGAATTCAATGTTGGATCAGGATCATGAGACCTGAAATGACTTATCATTGAATGATATGATATTGGTTGGGCTAGATCTGATTTCTTACACATGTTTTATTCTTTAAATGTCATGATCTGGGTATGCCTGAAGTTTGGAATAGCAACGGAGTTGTAAGTTTTTATTTACAGATCTATATGTTGGTTTGCCTTGGTGAAGATGCGTATACACGCTGGTTCAAAGCTTCCAAGTAGCGTATGCAAAAGAAAATCATTTTATTTAGAAATGACTGGTCTATCTAATCAGTGCTGCTAGTTTACTGATGTTTGTCAATGATGTCTTCTTAGATCTGAAAGTATAAATGAATGCATAAGGAGATTGAGTCTGATTGATTGATTGATTAAGTGAGAAGGGTGATCTTTGCTGCTAACTATCTAGATATCTCTAATTTGACAGTAGATGTTCAGAATATTACTGGTTGGTACAAACTTGATTAAGAAGTTTTTATGATTCAATAGTTTTGGAGGTATACACAGGTTTTGTTAAAGGAAGTAGCATATACACATAGGTTGGGTTCATTAAAGTAGCGTATGCATTCTGATGTATGGTTCTTAAGTTTGCAGTTGGTTCTGAATGATGATGCAGTTTTCTGGGTTTAGCACAGTGTTCTAGTCATAGTGATCTGGCTGTTCAAATTGACTGATTATTGGTTGATGCAGTTATTATTATAGAGTTTGAGCTTCAAAGTTTCTGATGGGTCCAATGTGAAAATTTGATGAAACGAGGCCTTTATATTGTGTTGTTGTGTATCGGGAGCATCCAGCTTGAAAATTTATGAAACATGGTTCTTTGAGGAAGAGAGAAGTTTGTAGCCTTCTGTAGGCTAGCACCTACGTACTAGTAAACATATCGTTAGTACAAGAAATAGGGGGTCGTAGCTCCATTCTAGTAGAAGTTGCAGAACAAGAGAACATTGTAGTACAAATAGGTGCCTGCATACTGGTATGAGTCTACACCAGTACAAGATTATAAACAAATTTTCTTTATATTAAAAAGAAGACAGAGACAAAAGCAACAGGTGGTTTTTCTCCCGCATTCGGTTTCCACCTTAAATCTTGGTGTTCATGTCTGTTGATTATGTGTGATGGTTTATTATGTTATTAGTGCACATAGTTATTGTATAATAAAGTCTTGATGCACCGATTAAAGATAAACACATGATGAATTAACTAAATCATAAGTTCTTTGGGTATACGCTAGTTTCCTCAATCAAAGTTGCATGCACATGCAAGTTTACTTCACCGAAGTAGCATATATAATCTGATTGTGAGATGAAAAAATATTGAATTGTAAATACTGATTCACCGCCCCTCTCGGTATTATTTCCAAGAATTAGTATCAAAGCAGGTCCTTCAGAAGAAGCTTGATCGCTTGAAGGGATATCTCTCAAGATGAACAATCATGAAGGCATGGGATCTACCAGACCACAAATCTTCAATGAAAATAACTTAGTATATTGGAGGATAAGAACTAGAGTCGATCTTCAGTCACTTGGAGCTGATGTTTGGGAAGTTGTGGAAGGAGGATACCAATTTCCAGCAGCAATACCTACGGATACAAGAGGTAAGAATTTATACGAAACCAATGCCAAAGCAGTCAATACTTTATGAGGAAGTCTGTCAGAATCAGAATTCGTCAAATTCATGCAACTCAAGACAGCCAAAGAGATATGGGACAAAATAATTCAAAGCTACGAAGGATACTCCCAAGTAAAACGTGCTACTCTCCAAACTCTTAGAATATAGTATGAAACTCTTAAAATGCATAGTGATGAAAGTATTACTAGTTATTTTTTACGAGTAGATGAGATTGTAAATTCTATGAAGAATTTGGGTGAAAAAATAAAGGAGGCTACTTTAGTAGAGAAAATATGGTGATCTTTGTCTTCTAAATTTGAGTCAAAAGTATCTTCCATAGAAGAAAAGAAGGATCTTCAATCTATTATTGTTGTTCAACTTCGCAGAATTTTAACTTACTTTGAAATGAGGAAAGGAGGTCCATGAGATATTAGGGAAGCTGCTTTCAAAGCTTCAGCAAAGGGAAAAGAAAAGGAAGATCTCAATGAATCAGGATATATTTAAGAAGAAGAAGAAGATGAGGTAAACTTTGTCAAGAAGCTTCAATGGGGTTCTAGAAGATTCAGAGGTAAGCTATCATTCAAATGCTTTGCTTGTGGTAGAGTTGGAAATTATGCTGCAAAATTTCCTCATAAAAATAATCATGAAAAAGGAAAGGAATCTACAAAAGTAAGTAGGAAACAAGTTGTTAATAGAAGAAGTTACTATACTCATGAAGATAGTGATGGATTATCTAATAGTGATGAAGATGAAGCTGAACAAGATTATAAACTACTCATTGCTTATAACAATGATGATTTTTTGGATGTCTTAGAAGAGGAAGAATTTCTTGAAGAAATAACTAAACTCAAACTCTGTTTTGAAGAAAAGAATATGATCATAGACACTTTGACACATCAACTCACTGAAAGAGAAAGCCACAATGAAAAATTAGAATGTCAAGTTGTCGGTTTAATAAAATAACTTGAGAAGACAAAATATCTTAATCTTAGATTTGCTAAAGGATCAGAAACTTTAAATGAAATCATCAAGTTTTAGCGTTCTCCTCTTATAAATATCGGTCTTGGATACGCTGAAGACTCATCCCAATCACAAAAGTCGTCGGCCACCACCAGAAGCTATATTGGTGCAATAAAAACCAGTAAACAATATATCAATCATTAGAAAAATCCTAAAAGTATTTATTAGGTAAATTATGCTCAATTTACTCTAAGGATGAACATCAATAGAAGCATCAACCAAAAGGTAAACAATACTAAAAGATTCTATGATGACAGAAACTTCTTTAATGGATAATGCTTTTCATGCCATAACTTTGGGCATAAGGCTACTCATTGCGTTTCTTACAAAAATATCATGACTAGAGAAGCACAAAATCGAAGGAGCATAACAGGAATCAAGAAAAGTTCTTATAATAACTTTTCTCCTCTTGAAGATGAAACTGAATGTTCATTTTGCAATAACTTTGGTCATGAATAGTCTAAATGGAAGAGAAACTTTCAGCCAACAATTCAAAAGGAGAAAGCATCATTAAATTCCAAGGTATGGAGAAAGAAGGAATTTGAATCAAAAAGATGTGGCATAGCTCTATTCGCAGAAGGACAAGAAAATCCATGGTACATTGACAGTGGATGCTCTAAACACATGACAGGTGATAAACATAAACTTCATTCATATAATGCTTTATAAAAGGTAAAGAATGTCTCATTTGGAAATGACACACCAACTATCATTAAAGGTAAAGGTTTTGTTTATTTGAAAGAAAAGGTTAAAGCTAGAAATGTCTTGTATGTTGATGGTTTAAAACATAACTTGTTGAGTGTCAGTCAAATCTGTGCTCAAGGAAATGAAGTTGTGTTTCGACCAAATGGATATATGGTTCGTGAGCTCGATACATGAAAGACCGTAATAAAAGGTACAGGAACTCCAAGTAATCTATATACACTAAAAGGAGGACAAAAACAATGCTATCTAAGCAAAATAGATGAAAACTGGTTATGGCACAGAACATTGGGACATCTAAGCTTTTCTTAAATAAGAAAAGCATGTAGGCTGAAGGTGGTTCGTGATCTTCTAGATATCAGCATCCCAGAAAATATCATTTGCAAACCATGTCAAGTCAGTAAGCAAGGTAGAGTTCATTTCAATGAGAAAGAAGGATCAGAAAGTAAGCCTCTTGAACTCATCCATATTGATTTGTGTGGGCCAACAAGGAAAAGGTCACCCCGCGGAGGAATACTTCATTTTATTCATTAATGATTTTTCTAGAATGTATTGGATGGTTTACTAAAGCATAAAGATGAAGCATTTGAAAATTTTAAAGTCTTCAAAGCTTTAGTAAAAAATGAATCAGATCGAAAAATCAAGTGTCTCAAATCTTATCAAGGGGGAGAATTCATATCAGATGAATTTTTTGACATGGAATAAATAGGTAGTTGTCTCTTGCCAAAAATCCTCAACAAAATGGCATAGTGGAAGGAATGAATAGAAAATTTCAACAAATGGCTCAAGCTATGCTTGATGAATCTAGAACTCCTACCACCTTCTAGGGTGAACTTTCATTTACTATCATGACTATTTTGAACAAAGCTAATGTTTGGGTAAATAATGATAAAACTCCATATGAACTTTTGTATGGTAAGCCTCCTATTATAAAACACTTTAGAGTTTATGGAAGAAAATGTTTCATCAAAAAGACTGATGAAAAACTTGGTAAGTTTTAACCGAGAGAAGACAAAGGAATTCTCCTTGGTTATTCAGCTAGAAGTAAAGGATAAAAATGTTCTAATAAGAGACCTTAGAAAATTTTTCAATGCATTGATGTAGTAATTGATGAAGCATGCAGAATTCCGGAACAGATGAAATCAACAAAGGAATATGACAATGAGGAAGACGGTGAATGCTTTCCCGTATCAAATCAAAATGATATGGAGGAAGAAACTAATGAAGCATCAGAAGAAGATAAAACTGTCAGGGAAAAGACTCCATCCAGGTATGTTCAAAAGAATCATCCATAATCTCAAATTCTAGGAGAAAAAGAGTCTGGAGTATAGACAATAAGAACTCTTACATGAACTTCCAGTTATTTAGAATTACTATCCTCCATAGTACCACAGAGTGTTAATGAAGATAGAAAATATTAATGTTGTGTTGAAAAATGGCAATAAGAAATGCTAAAAATAGAAGTTCTAAAAATAGCAGTTTGGGTACTAGTGCTAGATTGAGCAATAGGAAATGAAAAATGGAACTGCTAAAAATAGAATTCTATTTTTAGCAGTTCAAGATGGATTCCTATTTTAGTCAATCCCTAGACTAAAAATAGGAAGTAAAAATTGAATTTGAAATTAACAACAGTTTGAAAATAAATTAATTAATTCTCCATGAGTTAATTAGTTGTGAAAAGTCAAACATGAAGTCTATGTGAGGACATGCAATAGTTTCTCCACTGATTGAGGAAGTTATCCCTTGATTAAAGGAGATCAAGATGAGTTCTAGTTTGAGTAGTAATTAGTTGGCTCAGTTAACTAAGTCAAGTCTAGTTAGATTGATTTAAACAGTTTGTTTAAATTAATGTGAGTTCAGTTAGTTAATGCATGCTTGCATATAACTGTTGCACTTCAGATAACTGAATATTCTCTCATGAATAACTCATCCATGTCAGTTCAGACAGAGACCCAGTTGAGATCAGAGAAGGGATAGTGTACTATCAATTGGATGAATATTTTTTCTATAAAGGAAGCTCATCCATGATGAGGATTTATCTCCTTTAGGACTACGTAGTTGGATCAGAGGTTAGTGAGTGTGTGAAGAGGTCAATTCACACATGTGGCTACACTGGACCCCAATCATAATTGCGCAAAGAAATAGGAGGATTAGATGACAAACCAGAGGTTAGATAGAGGCATTTTGACTGTCTATGAGTAGCAGAGGTATTGCAGAGAGAGAAGGATAGCTATTGAGCTAATTCTTTTTGTAATACTGGCTATATTTCCACTTGTATGATAATACAGAGTTGGGGTTTTAGGTTGAGGCTTTCCCCGGGTTATATCTTCCTTGTTATCTGTGATTGATTCATTATTATCAGTTATATGTGTTCTTACTGATGTTTCTCATGTTCGATTAAGCTTCCGCTGAATTGATTTTCGAAGTAGATCAATTATTTTGCTTTAGTATTTTGCATTATCGGGTGATCTACAAGTGGGAATTTCTACATGGTATCAGAGCACAGGTGATAAATGAAGAATAGTATACAATAAGGGAGAAGTTGAAGTTTGTGATTCCTAAATATAGAAATTGAGTTCTTATCACATCTCTGTTTCACCTATGGCGTTCAATCGTTTGAGACTCGAATATGCCCTTGATAGCAGTTCAAATTATATAGCCTAGAAGGATCTCATGGAAGCAGTACTAGATGATAAAAGTCTAAAGGAATTCATTGATCAAGAATTCCCCAAGCCTATTAGTGTTGTTGAAGTGGCTGAATGGAAGAACTATGTGGCTAGAGCAAGTAGAATCCTTCTGGAGGGAGTTCGAGACCACATAGTCTCGAGTCTCCATGGGAAGGAGACACGATTTTCAATGTGGAAAACATTGAAAGATCTATATTAGAATAGTAGTGATCAGAGGAAGCTGGCACTGAAAGACAAGCTTCGAAAGATCAAGTGTGAAAAGGGCAACATGATCTCTTCGTATCTGAGCAAGCTCACCACATGAAGGGATGAGATTGGAAGTGTAGGGATCGTGATAGATAATGATGACATGGTCAGTCTTGCACTCCTCAGTCTTCCTAAGAGTTGGCATAACTACCAGGACTCGGTTAATGGAAGAGAGAAACTGCCATATTGGGAATGACTTTGGTCATATTTGATGCAAGAGGAGATAAGAAGAAGAACCAGAGATGTTTCTTCATCCATGGATGATGAAGAAAATTATGCCTTAGTGAGTAAGGTGAAGAAGGGAAAGGAGAAGGTTTCTCTTTCCGAATCTAGTTCTTCCAATGGTGGGAAGAAGTTTGGCAAATCGAAAGTGTGACGCTTTCGTTGTCATGAGGTGGGAATTTTTGCTACAAATTGTCCACAGAGGAAATCCAAGAAGGGATCTAGGGAAGGATCAAAAGGTGAGGCACTTTCTTCACAGTTCGAGTTAGATTTCACACTCTTTGCATGCATGGTTTCATCCATGGTGGGAAGTGGTTGGTTTCTTGACAGTGGAGCTTCTTTCCACATGACCAGTGACAAGAGTTTGTTCAGTACTTTGGAGGAGAAAAATCTCCAGATACTCATAGCGATGGGTAATGATGAAAAGCATAGTGTCTCAGGTGTAGGCATGGTTATTTTTCAGAGAGAGCATGGAGCTCGCCTTACCTTGACCGACGTCAAGTATGTACCAGGACTGAAGAGAAACATGGTGTTGATCATGACTAGAAGACAGAGGCTATGATGTAATCTTCAGTAAGGGAAAGGTTTTCCTTAGACACATCATCACTAGAAAGGTGAAGTAGATCGGTTCATGAGTCAAGAACCTGTACCCTCATGAGGTTCAAGATGTATGCAAAGCCTTGAGGAGCAAGGCAACTGATGGAGACTTGGTGGTTGAGAGGGAGAGTACATTACCTCTCAACATGCAGTGCCAGAAGAAGTCCCAGACGATTGTGGAGGAGCCACGATTGGTGCAGCAGATTCAGGAGGTTGTGGAGCAGCCACAACTAGAGAAGTTGAGAGGAGATCAAGTAGACACATCTACTCATGCAGAGACCTCTAATAGGGGGACACTTTGAGCCAGGTGGGCAGAGGGATCACATGCATCCATACCTCCAGGTAGGAGGTGGGGCGATGTGGAGTAATCGTCCCACAAAGGCTGATATGGGGACAGGATCCTTGAGGTACCCAACCTCTTTGATTTGAATTTGCTACAACGGCCCCGACGAGAGGTAGCAGGACTGGCTGACTGGGTAGAGACAGATGCAGATGGAGCGGTAGAGAGAGCTATAGTGCAGGAGTCCCAGGATTGTGTGGAGCTAGCAGGCTGCAGCAATGCAAGAGGCACATGATTGTTGCACCAGTGCAGGATGGCACAGAGAGGTGTGCAATGGTGCGAAATGCATGGAGTGTTGTAGCAGCTCAGAGGTCAGAGAGGGAGCACTTGTCAGCAGCAGGTAGAGCTTCAACATCAGAGTATGTTTCTAGCCCAACATAGAGTTTAGTGGGGATTTTTTTTGTTTCTAGAGTTGCTGGAGCAGCCACACTTGGTAGAAGTGTTGCATGCAGAACATTCCAAAGGTACGGGATCAAGTTCAAGTTGAATGCCTTTCTTGTTGAGAGGAAGTGTTGAAAAATGGCAACAAGAAATGCTAAAAATAGAAGTGCTAAAAATAGCAGTTTGGGTACTAGTGTTGGATTGAGCAATAGGGAATGAAAAATGGAAGTGCTAAAAATAACATTCTATTTTTAGCAGTTCAGGATGGATTCCTATTTTAGTCAGTCCTTGGACTAAAAATAGGAATTAAAATGAAAATTTGAACTTAACAGCTATTTGAAAATAAATTAATTAATTCTCCATGAGTTAATTACTTGTGAAAAGTCAAACATGAATTCTATGTGAGGACATGCAACTGTTTGTCCTCTGATTGAGGAAGTTATCCCTTGATTAAAGGAGATCAGGATGAGTTATAATTTGAGTAGTAATTAGATGGCTCAGTTAACTAAGTCAAGTCTAGTTAGATTGATTTAAATAGTTTGTTTAAATTAATGTGAGTTGAGTTAGTTAATGCATGCTTGCATATAACTGTTGCACTTCAAATAACTGAAGATTCTCTCATGAATATCTCATGCATGTCAGTTTAGACAGAGACCCAGTTGAGATTAGAGAAGGGATAGTGTACTATCAGTTGGATGAATATTTTTCCTATAAAAGAAGCTCATCCATAATGAGGATTTATCTCCTTTAGGACTGCATAGTTGGATTAGAGGTTAGTGAGTGTGTGAAGAGGCCAATTCACACATGTGGTTGTAGTGGACCCCAATCAGAATTGAGCAAAAAAATAGGAGGCTTGGAGGGTAGACCAGAGGTTAGATAGAGGAATTTTGACTGTCTATGAGCAGTAGAGGTATTGCAGAGATTGAATGATAGCTTTTGAGCTGATTCTTTTTGTAATACTAGCCATATTTCTACTTGTATGATAATACAGAGTTGGGGTTTTAGATTGAGGCTTTCCCGGGTTATATCTATTGTGTTATGTGTGATTGATTCCTTCTTATTAGTTATATGTATTCTTATTGATGTTGCTCATGTTCGATTAAACTCCCGCTGAATTGATTGTAGAAGTAGATCAAGTATTTTACTTTAGTATATTGCATTATTAGGTGATCTACAGGTGGGAATTTCTACATGTTGGGTTAAGGCCATGGATGAAGAGCTTGACCAAATTGAAAAGAATTATAATTGGGAATTAGTTCCTAAACCTCATGATAAAAATGTTATAGGAACAAAATGGATATTTAAGAAGAAGTTGAATGAAAATGGTTATTAGAAACAAAGCAAGACTTGTTTGTAAATGGTATGCTTAATAAGAAGGCATATACTTTGAAGAAAATTTTGCACCTGTTTCCATACTTGAAGCCATAAGAATGTTTCTTGCTATTTCAAGTTTCCGAAAATTCAAATTATAACAAATGGATATAAAATCAACTTTTCTTAATGGAGATTTAGAAGAAGTTTATATTGAACAACCAGAAGGATTCATTCTAGGAAATGATGCAAAACTTTTATGCAAGCTCAAAAAGGCTCTATATGGTTTGAAACAAGCTCCAAGTGCCTGGTATTATCGTATTGACAAATATCTACAACAACAAGGTTTCACAAAAGGATCTATAGACAAAAACTTATACACAAATATTGAGAATGATAAACTTCTAATTATTGTTGTTTATGTTGATGATATCATCTTTGGTAGCAATGAAGAATCTATGAGTTAGAAATTTGCTTTGGTTATTCAACAAGAATTTGAAATATCCTTACTTGGTGAACTTACTTATTTTCTTAGTCTACAAGTATAGCAAACAAAAGATGGTATTTTTATTTCACAAACTAAATATCTCAAGAAGACTCTGAAGAAGTATGAATGGAAGATTCTAAACTAGTATGTACTCCAATGGTAATAGGATGCAGTTTCGGTTCGAATGATGAATCACCTACAATTAATAAACCATCATATAGATCTATGATTGGAAGTCTGCTTTATCTAATAGGTAGTAGACTTGATATCATGCATGTAGTAGGAATTGTTCGAATCACATCTTCAAGCTGTCAAAAGAATATTCAAATATCTCAAGGAACTCAAGGCTTTGGCCTATGGTATCCTAAAGATATATATCTTACTCTTCATGCATATACAGATGCAAATTGGGCCAGAAATGTTGATGGTCAAAAAATCACTAGCGGAGGTGCATTCTATATGGGATCACGGTTAGTATGTTGGTTCAGCAAGAAACAAAGTTCGATTGCCTTATCTACAATTGAATCGGAATATGTGGTTGTTGCATCTTACTGCACATAACTACTATGGATGATGAAAACATTGCAAGACATTCAAATAATATGTTCTCCACCCATATCCATTCTATGTGATAATACAAGTGCCATCATTATTTCAAAAAATCTACTCATGCAATCCAAGACCAGGCACATACCCATTAGGTACCATTTTCTACGAGAACAAGTGCTTGAACAAAAGGTTAAATTGGAGTATGTTCCCTCCAAAGAACAGGTTGTTGATATATTTAGCAAAAAACATCTTAGATAAACATTTGAATATCACAGATAAAATTTGGGAGTAGTTTCTGCATCATCCTACTGTTAAATCTAGTTTTCAGAGGAAGGTTTATATACGCAGGTTTCATGAAGGATAGTCACATATATATGCAAGTTTCTGTGGCTACAAGAGAATATATGTTTTTATAATAGAAAAATAGTGGGTTAGACTCTGGCATGGGTGCTTAGTCTAATATTGATGATTACAATCTGTTGATATGCTTTGTTCATTGATTTTTATCTGATTGATGAAGATGCCTTGATGAATGATTTGTTGACAATGCAGCAGGTAGCATAGGTTCAGGGGGAGCATTAGCTTTCACAAACATTTTGTATTGTTGGCATTATGGTTGCTGATTTCAGCTATGGTTTTAGATATTCATTGTTGCATTGGTCATGTAAATATCTAGTGTGTAATATGTTTCCTTCTGTCATAGTCTATTTTTGAATGAGTCCTATTGGACATATGATGTAATTTTTATCCCCTCTATGCATAGGAAGGATGATGTAATAATTACTATATTTCAGTCATGTATAAACAATTGGTATATCCCCACTTGGTTGGTGTAAGGACTCTGGGCACCACATATCTCCACAATGGTATGATATTGTCCACTTTGGGCCTAAGCCCTCATGGATTTGCTTTCGGACTTACCCCAAAAGGCCTCATACCAATGGAGATATTTGTCCATCCTTATATACCCATGATCCTCCCCACTTCTAGTCAATGTGGGACTTTGGTCGTATACCCAACAATCCTCCCCTCGAACAAAGGACCATTGACCCTCCCCTCAAACGATTATCCATCCGTCCACTCTCTACCAACCAGGATTCTCCGCTCTAATGCGTTGGAAGCACACGCCTTACACGGAACACCACCTGCCTCGAGAGCTTGCTCTATCCCAGGTCAACTCGTCTTCACCGTGTTGGGACCAGGACACGTCCATGAAGAATCCGGAGCACATCGCCTGTCTAACCGAGCTCATCCACGGATCTCATCGTGATATTACCAGGGCCCACCACCTTCGTTTGGCATTCCAAGGATTCATCCACTTGGCTAACTTCGGGGCATGGCTCTGAGGGTATTTGGATGTGATGCTTATGTACATGTTCCAAAGGAGAAACGAACCAAGTTGGATAGTAAATCTGAAAAGTGCATCTTTATTGG